>JACSZP010001552.1:0-19027 GCA_016161895.1 Pinna nobilis
CTCTTACTTGGTCAATAATTGCTAAATATGTAAATGAAATAGGGTGGTGCTTGGGAAAATAGAGTGGGGGTAACTCAGATAGTGTGGTGGTAGTGAAAAATAGAGTGGTGGTAACTCAGATAGTGTGGTGGTAGAGAAAAATAGAGTGGTGGTACCACCGCGCTATATGGGCCTGGGGAGAACACTGCTTTTAACTATATGGAGATGTCACAATATACAGGTGAAGAGTTACAAATTTAGCCTATGATCGGCACTTACGTTCTAAGAGTAGTGGGAAATCTTAAACGTTCTGACACACCTTCTGTGACACGTGGCCTCCGGTTTTACTGTCTCCTCCTAATTATAGGAAAAAACCTTTTTTCCCTAATAATTCATGTATGAAATCATTGGCAACAGCAATCGATGTAACAATGGTAGTGGCTTTGATAATAGTTTTTAAATGAAAAATTGACGCTCTTATAGCAGTAGTGTTACGATACCTGTCAAACAATATGTGGCGACATTAAGAAAACCATAACAACTCCAGATTTGAAAAAAAACAATGACCTTGTTTAATTTGTATGTAGAAACACGCCGATAAAATCGGGATCATGACCGTCCATTAGCAATTAGAAGATAGATGTATGATAGATAAAAATGAATGCTATTGAATATTATGATGATACGAGTTGTGTAAAACATCATGACGGACACAGAGAGTGCCAAGCCATTCATCGCCAAACCAGAAGGCCAAATAATAAAAGGGAGTCATGAGAAAAAAGGTGTGTCTCCAGGTAAGATTATACCTTTACCATTACTTTTTATAAATGCTTTGATACCGATGTCAGCAGCCTTCATTGTTGATCCTAATTCGCTTAAGTTTCATGTACTTGCGATGTCCTTTAATATCGAGTCCATTTCATTTGATCTTCGGTGTCATAAAAGTGATACAGGCTTAAAAATGTTTGCTAATGCGTTGCACTAAACCCTGAGCAGAAAAGATACATGCTCAGCATCACCTTTTTATTAATAAGGTTTACCTTGATTGCAAATACCGTCTTATTTATAACAAGATAAGGCTTTTATTAGGTCGTTCTTGGATTGGATTCGACACTCAAATCTTAGCCAACAACAAAGTACTGCAAAAGTATAACAATAGAACACACGCTATTCACTGTTTTATTCGTATAATAGGTTGATACATTTTCAGATGTAAACAATCACCAGCTGTGTAACTTTGACATATGTAATAATTGGGCATATTATCGAAGGATAGCAAAAAATATATATTAAGGGGTTTTAAAAGTAAAAAGTAATATATTTAAATCTTTCAGCATGTCCTCCAAAGACTCATAAACCTTTTCACATTTTACCTGATTTCTGAAATGGTAAAACGGTAAAAACCGTAACAGTTTGTAAGCGAGTATGAAACACACATTTTCCCCTTTTTCTACCCATTACTCGTTTCTTGCAGAGGAGGTTCCCTGCCTTTGTTCGCAGAGATGGATTATGACATATTCTGTCCTTATTGGTTACATATTTGTTTACGCTGTGCGTGTCAACTTTAGTATGGCTTTAGTATGCATGGTGAAAGATCAAAATTCAACAATGGAGAGTGACATCACGAATGTTTCCAGGTCCTTTGACCCACAGTGTGTCGAGTCCATGGCAAAAGCTGGTTTTTCGGAGGTAAGTTTTCTAAGAAACGTAATGGATAGTAATTCATGAATGATTTCTGCTCGAACATATTTCTATTTTTCATTAATTCATTGTCATCTACAATTTTAAATCAAACTATCAACAAACGTCATTTAATGCTGCAAATAAAAAAATGTATCGTGTTTTGTAAAAATAGTTTGTCTTAAAAATTCAAATGAAAAGGCAATCAACAACTTGTTTGCACTTATACTCAGTAAAATGAGTTACTTAAAAGAGAAGGCATGCCTTAATTCTAATGTCTAGAGACACTGGCAAACAAACAAAAATGTCCCTGCACCTTAATTGTATTATCATGGCGTCTTGCAATACGAAATATATCTAAACCTCTTCTTGATATCCACAGAACGCAGAATTTGATTGGTCTAGGACAACAAGGTCATCCCTTCTCGCATCATTTTTCTATGGCTACATATTCACACAGATACCGGGTGGATGGCTGGCGGACAGGTTTGGCGGGAAACGTGTGTTTGGTACATGCATGATCATTGCGGCAATTTCTACTATCTTAGTGCCCGTTTGTGCACGTGCGTCTGTAATATCAGTCTATGTGCTTAGAGTGATTCTTGGACTAGCAACTGTAAGTTAATTCACAAACAAATCTACCTGGCAATATTCTACCGTTTTAATCATTGTAATCTACATGACTTTTGCGAGTTTTCTGTTACTATATATCGGGAACAGATCGAAAGCATAACGCACCGTTTTCAAAGAATACAAATATTTACATATTCAAAGGGCAATTATGATTTTGTCTCATTCCTAGAGTTACATTGTACTCAATAAAATTGCTCGGTCCATTGTACTAACAAAATATACAATGATTAATGAAAGAGAGAGAGAGAGAGAGAGAGAGAGAGAGAGAGAGGGGGGGGGGGTAAACAAAATAAAACCTTTGGTTGGACAGTCCGGGGAAAATTGCAATTGAAAATATCATGTGAAATCAGTTTTCAAAAATCTATTTCGCCAACACGTAAATCGATAAAAGGTTGTAAACGTTTTTTTTGGAAATTGGAAATTACTTAAAGGGTGTGGTGTTTCCTGCTGTTCAGTCGATGTGGGGACGATGGGCACCGCCTCTAGAGAGAAGTAAACTAATCGCTGTATCAGCTGTAGGTGTGTATTTACATTTTTCTGTACTAAAGAAGTTTTAAAAATATGAATGCATCCAGAATTGATTTTAGAGAACTCTTATTTAGCATTATATACAACTATGACAAAATATAAACAGTGAATCCTCTTTACAACGACCAAGTTCCTTCTTATATGAAAATGTCGTTAAACTGAATTTGTTTCTGAAACGAAATTAACTTTCTCTCAGCTCCCTGAATAATGATTCGAAAAATACGTTAAAAATTTATTAATATCTCATTTAAAGGACATTAATGCACATACACGTAAAAACCAGTAGAAAAGTCCAAGCTCTACTTTTTCAGAAACCGGTTATCTCTCCGGGTTTCAAAATTGTAGTACATACACATTATATTTATCTTTAGAGTAGTAATTCAAATATATTTTAAGTATACTGCAGAAGCGGAAGTTATATAAAAACAATACGAGAAATCTGATACGTTGTTTTCGTTAAAATTTGGCCTCAACTTTCGATTTTATGCTTTTGGCCCCCTTTTTCCTCCACTTTTGATTTGCTCCCTACACTACTACTACTGAATCTTATTCAATAGATATCAACAAGCAGTGTATTTAAATTAAAAGCTTCAAATTATATGTATAAGAATTCTACAAACACGTACACATCGAGGACAAAAGATAGGTACTTGTATGTTTATTACTCGTATTCCCAATCTAAACAGAAACAAATAACTCCCACTGGTAGATTCGGATGTCTTGAAAAGTTTATTTACAACTAGTTTTGTACAAATATTTCTACAACTAATGTTGGAGTCGGATACCTCGTATTCCGTCAAAAGGGTACTTTTATTGTCATCGAGAAAATTCCGTTAATATATTGTATGTTGTATGGTATGTGGGCTCACTGTTTATATTTTGTTCTTAAGTTCTTGTCTTTATATCCTTTTTCAAGGTCCAATGCTTGGGAACGTGCTGACTTTTTCCACCTCAGGCCTACTCTGCGAGTACGGCTTTGACAATGGATGGGGCTCAATTTTCTACATAATAGGTATATATTTTGTTTTCAAAAACCTTCGGATAAGATAACCAAATCAAAGTTAATGTATGGTGTGGTATGGTATTGTTATCTAACGTCCCACCCAAGAATTTTTCACTCATATGGAAACGTCACCGTGTACCGGTGAAGGGCTACAAATTTTGTCTATGCTTGGCACTGCTGGCCGTAGAGCAGGGAGGGTTCTTTAACGTGCCAACACCTACTGTGACACGGTTTTTACTGTCTCATCCGAAGGACAGGGACGGCCAACCGCTCATTTAATGTAGATCTTTAGTAACTTTAATATGTTTAAAGCATAGTGAGAGCATGATGACTCTCACTCATTGAGCATGTGATATAGCATATCATTGAATAATTTTTTACTAGTCTTGAAATTAAAAAGTTTACCTTGTTTGAAGGTTGGTTCGAATAAGTTTCCCAACCAAGAACCAATATGAAAAGAACATAGATATTCTTATACATAGCGCTCGATATTTAATGTTATTACATACTTGAATATTTATGACCCACTATGAGCTTTCCCATTGGTTGAGGGCTGGTCACATGCAGTTCAATAAATTGTTATATTGCACCGATTTTAGTTGATATTGGACAGTTAATTAAATAAGGATTCACTGATCTAGATACCAGCAATTTGGCTTAAAATATCAGGTAAAAGTAGAAAGCAATAATATAAACAATATTTAAATTGTCATATGAATTAAATTTCAAAGTGTGTAGATTTTTTTCCTCTACTGGTCAGTCAAACATTGTAATAAAGACACTGAGGAATCGCTCTGTCAGTCACATTTTTAAGTAATTATCACTTTTTCAGCCATTTGTATGCTTCTCGTCAAACACTATATTCGTTGTGAATATTCAAGAATGTAATAAAACATTTATTGCACAGATTATTCGGCCTCGGTCGATATAAAATTTATCACTCCATAAATCATCATATTGACCTCATCTCTGTGCAATAATTGTATATTACTGTAGTGGATAAGACCTTTTTTAATCGAAATATCCCCCATTCTCTATGAGCCAAACACATGCCTACATATGCAACTCTCCTGTGACGTCTGCTTGTAAGCAAAGCATTCTTAAAATAAATGAAACAAAATAGGAAAACAACAAGGAGGAACACAGAACTATTTTGAGTTATGATTACATTAGATTACATCAAATTTTTAGATTTCATAGTTGTAACGTTACTATCAAATTTTTTAGGCCATGATAAATCTGCTTTTACGTCGACCATTGATTTGCAGTCTCAAACATAATTTCCAAAGTAAAAAAGTAAAAAAAATGTGTAATTCCGAATGAAATCTTTAATAAAAATTTGTAATGTATTTGATGATTTTTAATGTGGATAGTTGATATGTGTTTACTAAAGGCGGATTGACATTCATCTGGGCTCTAACGTGGTTCTATTTTACGGCGGATACTCCCGGAGAACATCCGAGAATCACTGATGTGGAACGAGAATACATAGATAGCAGCATAGAATACGACACGACAGTAAGGGTACGTAACAAACAACGTCGCGGTTGGCTGTGCCGGTCTTTCGGATGACATAGTAAAAACCGAGGTCAAATGTCACAGTAGGTGTCGGCACTTTAAAGAACCCTCCGGGCTCTACAATCATAAGTGTCGACGATAGAGGGAATTTGTCGCCCTTTATCGGCACAGTGTGACGGTCTCCACATAAATGAATGGGACGTTAAAAACAGATAAACTGACCAACTAACCAACAGGATTCGCTACGCATCGTGTGCTTGTTGTCTTTGCTCGATTGTTTTTACTACTGCACTATTGGCGTGTCTAATGGGTAAATCTATTGTCTGATGATGTTGATCGAAGTTGAATAAAGCCCTTACGTCTTTAACGGGTACTTTGCGACCCCTTGAAAACGTTTTCCGACAATAGTGCCAAAGAATATCCAATACAAAATAGGATTTAATTGTGAAATAAATTTTACGTTCCTCCACTAGTTCGGTTATTAAAATGTAAAAGTCAGCTGCCTTTGTTATACGTGTATTTTCTATTCAGCATTAATAGATCCTTCATTTAAGCACCAATTTACTGACTTAACGACCCTACTCAGACGAACATATTCGAATTGTTTATTTTTCTCCTTCTAGACAGCAAAAGTACCATGGCGGGCGATGTGGACGTCAAAAGCATTATGGGCATGTATAACTGCGCATGTGTGTAACAACTGGACCAACTACACACTTCTAACCAGCTTACCCGGATTTATGAGAGAAGTGCTCAAGTTTGACATCAAGAGTGTAAATAACTAAGATACTTTATGATAGTATATGACGTCAACTTTTCCTTGCAGGTTCTTTTTCGATAGAGAGACTTGCGCGTTCTGCCAAGTTACTGCAAATATTGACATATACTGAGCAGTGACGGAACTTTAATCTGATATCCTATTATGTGACAAAGAACATCAAACTGCAAGGTCACATGAAAACATTTCACTTTCAATGACTGTGGCGGTAAGCGAATGAACTACCGTTGTCCTTTCCAACGATTTTTGTATTTCAAAAAACCACTTCCGAATGCGGATCAGTCAATGTTTTTTTGTTTATGCACTTAAAATTGACCTGTAAAGTGTAAATTATAGGAATGAATGGATTTTCCATGCTCATGTACAATATCGCATATAAAAATTAACATATTTGCAGTCCGTTACCTTGTACACACTTCACAGGATATGGATTGGCTCATTTTAGTTTGAATAACAGAAAAGACAACCTGCTTCTAATCCCCACAATATCAATCGGAACCACCTGCTATCAGTTTTCTGAGTATTGATTTACCCTCTCAAGCTAAAAATTTCAGATCGTTTCCTGAAAAACCCGAGAGTAGATAATTGACATACATTCTTTCCGTGACATCTGTTTTTAAAATCTTCAGAATGGTGCTCTGTCTGCTGTTCCATACATTTGTCAGTGCGTCTCTATTCTGATTGTTGGTCAACTTGCCGACTTTCTAAGGTCGAGACGTTACCTTACTACAACTCAGACCCGGAAAACATTCCAGTTGTCTGGTAATTATAAGATACTTTAAATCAAGAAATTTTCCCGGCACTTTATTTTGGCGAATCGGTTGTCTTATATCTTTTGACGAGAGAATATTCTCCGGCCTTTGTGGGAGACGGGAATTAAAACCCTTTTTCGTATAGTGCACGTTTATGTCAGGTTAAAATATTTAGCGATTCATTTATTTTTGCGAGTGAGTGTTCTCGCGAAATTAATTATCTCGCGATTGTAACCGGATGTACAGTAACTTATCTTTTTAAAAGTGTCGGTCACTCTATACGTCGATGAGATAAAACAAATCAATATAATTTTATGTACCATTGGCGTCAACGAATATTCTGAAATTCTTAGGCGGATTTAGTATTTCTTTAATCCGTTGCGAATGATCCAACCTATCGTATACATCCGATTTAAAATAAAGGTCGGCCGTTGTTTTCTTATTGTGTGTCTTATTTCTAACTTCCATAAGTATTTTCAAAAGAATAAGAAATATTCATAATCAAGTTGACTATCGTTTCTTTTATTTTACATCATAATTGTTCTGAATTGTTAAGAACGTGCTTCGTTTGGATGACCATAGCTTGAGGATGAATTCACTTCTTACGTTTATCAGTTGCGAAAATTCATTGGAGCTTGACAAAACTAAAACGTGAAATAGTCGATAAGGTTAATCTGCAAAAAGAGAAGGTTAAGAAAGCTTAAAATGAGAACCTTTATCTAAACGCCACCTGTCTATAAAGGTCACTTTGCCAGTTCATTGAAGTATCCCATAAAATTCGCGTGCTTATTCTACTGCATTCAGAAAAAAAATACAGGATTAATGTAGGATATGCATTTGATTAATTCAAAACTTCAAGATTGATGTAGCAAACATTTCCGTTTCAGCATTCCTCGGCGCTGGTTTACTTGCGATAAGTGTAGGATTCACGACTTGTCGTAACAGAGAAATAGCAGTCGTCCTTCTCTCCATCACGCTGTTCTTTACTGGTCTCTCTAGGGCAGGATATATAGTAAACCATGTTGATTTTGCGCCAAAGTAAGTAATTGAGTCAGAGTTTATAGGTAATAGTCGCCATTATTACGGTCATTTTTATGTTATTGTGATGTACTTACGTCCTTATACTTCGGGTCTATAGCTCACCTCCAGACAATTTCTAAAATGTCATTGTGTTTTTTTTTTGCTAGCAAATTAATGCATGGAAAATGAATATTTATTTTTTCCCGGTTTAGTTTGAAAATTGTTCGTCACAATGTCAACTGTTTACGTTGAAGAAGCATCAGATAGGGCTCCATTATAAGGCAAATCTATTGGTGTGTGTAGTAAAAGGTGCTCGTGTGGTATTAAGGTTATCGTGAGTATATATTTAATTGAAGATAATGGTGAGATGATTTGAAATAAAATTATACCAATTTACCTATACAGTGACATTGGAGGATTAGACTAATTGTACAATGCTGTCGGCCAATTCTGCGCCCCTAAATTACACAACCTTTCGCAAATCATGACGTAATATTCCATATAGGCGCAGAATAAGCCGACGTGCAGAATAGGCCGACATGACTGTATACCGATATAAGTTATACTCTTAGGTTTTCATATCCGTATGAAAAATGTGATAACCATTCAACATTATAATAGAAATACTTATCTGTACTTCCCCAATGTATAAATTAAGTTGTATTTTTACTTCATAAAAACAACGGTCTTTCAAAAATCTGATTATGTTGCTTTAGGACCAACTTGCGTTCTAAAATGAGATGAAAATGAGTCGAAATATTATTCAGGTACGCAGGAATATTATTTGGAATAACAAATACAGCTGCAACAATACCAGGCATGGTGGCCCCAATAGTGGCAGGTGCGCTAACACCGGATGTAAGTATCTTCCTCGGGATAAAGAGATATTTTATGTATGTATTAATTTTGCGTATAAATATTTGTATTCAGTAAAAAGAAAAATAGACATAGAATACCCCCCTTTAAAAAAGAATTAAAGAAAAACGAAACTGACTGGGAAGAGGCTAAATAGACGAAGGTTGATAACTAGACGATTAAGTTTGACTTGATGTAATGAGTTTTGCATTCTCCTGAAAGTTTCACCTCGTTTTTTATCACACCGCCGCCCTTTAACTGCAACTGCCTTATAACTTTGGATTACAAAACGATACAGATAGCCGTAAAAGACAGGGACGTCGCTATAATAACTGTTTATTGACGTCAGTTTCCGGGAATCTGTATCATTTTGCCAATCAAAGTTATACCACCATAGTAACAGTGGAAGGGTCTGTTGACATCACTTTTGCGACGAAATGCTTCTTTTTTTTTTTTTTTTTTTTTTTTTTTTACAATTTTACACTCTGAGACGTCAGTCATTTATGACGTCATAATAATACTATCAGTGCATGTCTTGAGCGTGATACTTCCTTTTACTGACAAAGGAACTTTTAGAATAACAGCTTTTGTAAAGAAGAATTAGTCATAGTTTATTACTGTTTCACTTCCCTAATTTAAACTACAATTTTGTTTTATTTTATAAAGAAAACTCCAGAACAATGGCGGAACGTATTCTACGTCTGTGCTGCATTTGATTTGTTTGGAGCAATTGTGTTTGGTGTTTTCGCAAGTGGGGAGTTGGAAAAATGGGCCGAAGATGACCCGTCCGAAATAGCACATGACCAAGAGGACGGAAGAGACAAAGTTGATGGACCTCCACGGACACAAGGCGAAAATTCGGACACTTTAGAAATGTCAAAATATGGCAAAGACAATTCTAATGAGACAATTGAAGCCCGGTGATGAACTTTGAAGCTCGGTGAAATGTATTTAACCTGTAGTAATTCCGATAGAGTAAAGAGTGATAAAGTCACAGGATGTGTGGTACAATTTATGTTTTCATTTCTGAAGCAAGTGCATGTAATAGGAAATGAGGCAATAAATTTCAGACACAAATGAAATACTTCAGCGGTATTTATTTAACGAAAATTAATCAGTGTTTTTAAAAGTTATGGCAAGATTAAGCCATGGTTACAGTCTTTCAATAATTACATACCTGGAGTTTTCAAAAATAATAATAACATAATAATAAATATATGAATAATAATAAAAATAAATTAAAGGAACCTCAAATATGAAATAGTATTATTCCTCAAAACGACTATTTTCAAACATTTATCAATTTCATGGATAGATTGTATTTGTAAATTAACCAATTTAAGTAGCACATTTATATTGTCACGAAGCCGAATGTTTTTCATTCAGTCTTTCAGGAAACATGTGACTTAATGTCAGACGCCTTTGGGAAATGATTATCATTTATTAATGTCTTTTCGTGTTCGTTGTAAATTTTTGGGCAGTGTATTAATAATACATTTATTTGTGTCAACACGAGTTTTGGAGCTTACAATTAAGAGAAGCAAGGCTCAACAAGGTACATGTATTATGCTTTTTCATGGTTATCTATGCAGTGAGTGGTAGATATAATATAGAAGGCATGCGTAAGTGTGCAGTCATCAAGTGAAATACAAAGTGACACAGAGTATTGAATAAACCCAAGAGATCTCATTTATAATTTGCAAAAAAAAAAAATCCTTGGTAGAGACAGTGTAGTCCTAACTGTGTCCTATTGGGCAGTTTCTATACGATTAAAAAACTAAATGTCATTTCAACTTTGAATCAGCATCAGATCTGGATGAGTTTTATACTTTTCAAGCTGGTGTTACATATTACAAAACTGTACTAAGTTTTATTCAAACACACACATATAAACAACAACAACAAAACCCAGAATACTTATGTTTCATTTCTTATTATTTTAAGTAGATATGAAACTTGTAGGAAAAACCTTTATAATTAACCAAGGGTACAATGGCCGTAATTAGGCCGTTAAATCATTCCATTTCCAAAATACTTGGTACTTTTTCTAGATAATTTTTATGATGATACAACAAAACATAAAAAAAATCGATTCATTTGAAAAATTCCTTACCTGTTAGTTACTTTAATAGTTTGGAGAATACTATAAAAAAAATCACAGTAAGTTCTTGAAAGATACAACTATGTAGATCTATTTCAAAGTTCTTTGCAAAGATTCCGTTCCACGAATATAGTTTTTATCACAAAGTTTTTACTACTTTAGATATTTCTGATATTATCTTTGTAATTTTTCCGACCACATAGCGTTGAGATAAAAGAAAGAATAACAGACCAAGGTTGCGTGAAGTCCATTGTTGAAGTGCCCTAGTTCGTTTGTATCTAAATGAATGTGGAGATTAAGCATGACCTTGCAGTTTCCCTCTCAGTCTCACAGGAAAACTGTAAATATTCAGTATGTGATACAGACATGCAAGATAACTCACGTTCATAAATGTCAGAATGAATAATGCACATGAGCACTTACAGGGTGAACTTTTGTATAGCTACAGCCTCAGAGAACCCACCAGCTTATCTCATTAACATCAACATTATTGGTTTCCATGTAAGAAATTAATGACAGAAGTACTTTAGGCCGATTCGAATACATGTTTAAGTGACAAATGTTATTACAAAAGTATCTATGCTTCCAAGTTCGTACTGAAATTCTCTCGACGGGTGTCACGTCACTAGCCGGCTATGATACCCCGCCCATGGGGGATCTTGTGCGATATATCAACAGACAAATGCTTTTAATTAATCTACATTATAATTATGGATCAGGAAATTGACCGCTAACCGATAAGTGTCGGATATCATGGTGACATTTAATTCTGACCAATACGCTAGGTCACTCAGACCCTTTGAAAATTCGGACTTTGTTTTAAGGTCATTCAAAGTGATGCTGTCGTTGCGTTCACATTTTACCATGCAACTTGTAGTGTTGTGCTTTCTTATTTCTTCAGCAATTGGATTTGACGGGAAATTTCCACAGTCTAGGTAAGAAATATTTCCCCATTTTATCAGGTCCTCTTTAACTTTGCTAATACGGTTAATTATCTGTTTATTTTTCCTAAGGGAAATCTTTAAACTTTGTTCATATATCTTTAAAAGCAAAATGAAGGAATGCTAAATACCACACATCTTCCCACTTAGTCTTTTACAACTGGATTATAGCAAGATAAAAATAACAACTTGGCAAAATTCCTACTGCTGTTAGTGCTTCCTGACATAAATAATACATCTTGGCCGAACTTGGCACCGTATAGTCAGCACAAGATAGATCTAGACCCTCAGGAACCTAGTTAAACATTTTTTTTTATATTTTTGAAGAACTTGTGTCTTTTACTACGGATACCGGAACAATTGTAACGAGGTTGTCTTTTTCCCGGAAAATAAACAGATTTTCGAGTATGGCTTAAACTTGTTTTATATTGTATTGTTGTTTAACGTCCCACACAAGTTACCCATATGTTCACTCATATGGAGACTTCACCGTGTGCCGGTGAAGGGCGATAAAGTTTGCCTATGCTAAGGCAATCTGCTGGCCGTAGAGCAGGATTGGTTCTTTAGCTTGCCAACACCTACTGTGACACGAGACCTCGGTTTTTATTGTCTCATCCGAAAGACAGGGACGGCCAACCGTAGAGTGGCACTGCGGGAATCGAACCCCGAACTCTTCGATTTGAAGTCGAACACTCTAACCACACGGCCACGGAGGCCCCTTTGTTTGAACAAAAAGTAACCAAACATTAAGAAAGTAAAACATATATTTGCGACGTGCTTTTAGAATATCTTCAATACCGCATTCTTCACCCCTATACACCAGTTTATGTTTAAATTTAGACCCAAAAATGGAAGATAATATGCTAATTATAAGACTTTAGTCTTGTTAAATTTTTCAGACGAGCCATTTTGAATGCATTGCTGAATACATCTACATATGATCCACGTTTAACGCCCGACTATGAGGAGGGTAAGAAAAACTTAAATGGTTTATCTGATTATTTTATCTTATTCATAGCGGTTGTTTACTGATTTTGACTTTAGATTACTCCGTTTACATGATCAAGATAAAGGGCTTACGGCAAGTGTGACCGGTCGAAAGGGGATGCTTACTCCTCCTTGGCACCTGATCCCACCTCAGGTGTATCAAGATGTCCGTGCTTGTCCAACTACTTATTTTGCATTCCTTATAGAAATTATGAGATAGATCAATGTTGGTAACATTTACCTTTTCATTTAAAAAAAAACATTTCCCAATTGTATCACATTAAGTTTGACTTTGACAGTTGACCCAGGATGGGTGTCTTCGGCTAAAATATTATGATTCCTCCTTGCTACCTGATTCCACCTATGTATTTTCAGTTTTTCTCTAACAAAAATGATGATATTTAGAGTCTACGATGAATATAATCTGCATTTATTCAATGATGTATTGCTTAAATTATATCTGTATACAGGGTTTTTACAAAATAATAACCCTTTCACTTCCCCTTTAAGTGAATCGTAAAGTTGTGAAAATATGTGCATGGAGCAGAACTATTCCGGGTGTCCGAGTAGCGTAGTTGTTAGTGCACTTGCTTCTCACCAATACGACCGAGATTCGATCCTCGGATCTGCCTAGGTAGTATATGAAATGGTAAGGTGGCCGTAGACCGGACACGTGAGTTTTCTCAGGAAACCCCGGTTTCCTTCCAAAGCAAGGACCCCGCGCGCCGACAACGAGTGGTAATAAATATAAGTTGACATAATTTATTTGTTAATCGTTGTACGTTTTTATTTGTATTTTCAGAGTTTTTTATCCTCTTCAATTTCAGATTATCCAACAAAAGTTGTCATGCAAATCAATATCCTAACGGTTGAATCCCTGAACGAGTTATCAATGGTAATTCATTTCGTTTATTTAAATTCAATGTGATGTACCCGCTAATGAAATCACCTTTAAATTAATTAGGTTTATATATATATACAAATATCTCTCTCTCTGTCTCTCTCTCTCTCTATGTCTCTCTCTCTGAAAACTAGCGTGTTACAAAGAAACAAAGACATTTTCATATAATGGACAAATATATAATACAAGTACCGCCATTCCCTTATTAACAAATGACCAATGGGTAAAAAAATGATAAGTGTACTCCTTTCCTATGCTTTCGTACTAATTCAGTTACAAGGTCAACTCCTATAAACTCATTCAGTTGTCAATGATATATTTATGTCGCATGTCATGACTTTTAAAATCCTAAAGCTCGAAAATTTGATTAGATATTAGTGAAACAGTATTTTTTTTCGTAGAAAACAAATATCACAACTGCTATACAGTATAATATTATCTCTATCTATAGACCTTTTTACTGTAACTGCGGTCCTGTGTTTTTGGTTGACAAAATAATACAGATCCCAGAAAAATGACTTAAAAAAACAACCAGTTACTATGAACAGATAGCCATTTACCAGTTGTCACCAAGCCTTATAGTATGACGTTTCAGCTTTAACGACGTCTTTTTTTTGTTTAAAAGTAGAAAATTGATATTTTTACTTTTATTGATTTAGTTCTATTTGATAAAATATCTTAAAAATCTTTTCACTTCTATAATTTTCCTATTTAATTTTGAATCAGGACTTCTCGGTGGATATGATAATGAGACAAGTATGGCATGATGACCGGTTAGACTTCTCCTCACTCAGTAATACCTCTAGACTGGAGCTGGATGGAAAGTCCATCGATATGACCTGGGTGCCGGATCTATTCTTTTCGAACGAAAAAACGGCAGACATCCACACTGTCACCACTCCTAATAAGCTGATGCATATATTAAGAAATGGCACTGTCATCTATAGCTTCAGGTACTTCTAGTGTTTTACACCCTCCAAATGAAGTAATAATAATAATAACAGTAATAATAATAATAATAATAATAATAATAATAATAATAAATTGAAATATAAAATGAGAAAATGAATAAATTAAAACCAGAATAAAAAAAAACTGAAGACATTTTCAATGTCGATGAATCAAGACGAATATTTTCTAATATACTTTGAATATTGTATGATATCAGGAGTCGCATTCTTCAATTTGTCATATTCATTGTATTTGTAACATCTTCTCAATTTTTTTTCAATTAGCATATATTGTTTCTTCTAGCATCAACTCGACTGATATCATTACTGTTGGTTTTTTGTTGTTGTTAGCTTGGCGACTCTTTCAATACAACTTTTATATTTCCTGAGTAGTTATGATTACTTAGGACCTAAACCTAACACGACTGTCTTCTTCAATAGCGTTATCGATATATTTCATATTTCAGGCTGGGCATGACCTTAACATGTCAAATGAAGTTATACAGCTACCCGCTAGATGGACAGAAGTGCCCGATATTTCTGGAAAGCTGTAAGTTTTAAATTATTGTATTACACCATTTTTTTATGTTTGCTGCATACAAAGCACGTGTTTCATATTTTGAGATGAATTCGTCATACAAAAATAAAAACCTTTATTCTAAAGCTGTCTTATATTTTGCCGCCGCTCGTCCTGATGCTTTAATTTTGCTCAAAAATCACCTCAGACGTGTATAGACAATCGAATCTTCTATGAACGTACTTAAGAATAAGTCATGCGATTTTTCAAACAGTGCACCTTCAGCAAGTATTCATTAAAATCAAATATAGATGTTGTTGGATCCGTGGGCGTAGGAGTGTGTTTATTTGTTATTTAACGCCCTACTCAAGAATCTTTCACTGATTTAGAGGTGTAATCGAATGTCAGGGGAAGGCTTCAAATATGTCCCAAGCTCAGCACTTGTGACCATTTAGCAAAGAGTGCCTTCAACGTCTCTACAACTACTGTGACACTTGACCAAACTCAACCGTCGGACATGAAAAACCACCGCCTATGCCAAGCAGATCACAACCCACGGCCTCACTCTCTGACACCGAACATGTTTACAACTGAGCCATCACAGCTCTCTTGTAATGTATTCATCGTCAAGAAAGTTCATTCAAGATCAGTAAAAATTAGTACTTTGTATCGACGAGAATTTGTTCAGGACAGGCGTTTAAGCATGGAAAATTCATGTAAGCCTTAAGGTATCACATCGATTATCAAAGAAACCATGAGTATTTTGTCGTTTGTATGTCCCAATTATATGCATATAGTATCTCCTTTGAGAACAGCATTTTATTACGACAACAGAGTGCACCTCTACTTGTAATTTGATTCGTCTAGTCTACTTCTGTAAAAGTTTTAACACCATAGAAGTGGTTATGTAAATGTCATTATGCAATATGTACCCTACGGGCATTTCGGAACTGTTCGACTCTAAATATCTTGATTACCATATTGGTATTATCATCACAATTAAACTTTAGCAAAAGCTTTATTCACCAGAATAAAATCTTCCACTGAGACTCGCTTATGATTATATGAAGCGTCTAGAGTATTTTAATCTGTTTTATCTGTACAAAAAATATAGTGTAATGTCTGCATTCATTACGAAGAGCTACTGGCAACTTTGCCTAAGTCTGTGAGTTAGGTTCGTTCCCTTAGTAACTATGTACATGTGTATTTCAATAAGCATTTTTCAGATCTTATTATTTAAAAATAAACTGGCTAAGCAGATTCTCTTTATGTCAGTGTTCACATGTTCGAAATACCTCATCGATCGCTTCTCTCTTTCTCATTTTGTTTGTGTTTTGGAAACTAGTATTTAGAGAATATATGAGTGGATAGCGGCTTCAATCTGTACTATAATGCTTGATGTATCGGCACGTGCATAGATATTGTAGATGTCGTTGCCCATCCTACGATTTTTAGTTCATGATACAATCCATAACGATATTTTGCGGTGCCAAAATTTGTTCTACTTTTAATGAAAAAATAAACTTTTATAGTCATTCCATGTTTAGTAGAATTCATAAAATTTCCGCTTTATACTTCTAAAATGTAATACACATGTATAGTATTATGTAAAAGAACCATGACATTAGAATTCTGAGAAATCCCAAAGCAACGTAAAGCTATCTAATAACACTTTCTGTCGCCATCTTTACTTATGTGTAAATCAAAATCTTTTTTTTTCGTGTCACTATTGGCCACTTCATTAGGTTTATCCATAGGGATCGAGTAAGATTATTGTATTGTTGTTTAACGTCCAAATCAAGACCCGTCCCCTAAATTGAGACGATAAAAATACCGGTTCATTGTGATAATGCTTGCCTATATTCGGCACTTATGTCCGTTGAGCAGTAGTGCTTCTTTTTGACACCAACACATAGTGTGACACAGGACCTCAGTTTTTTTTTACTGACTCATACAAAAGACGAGGAAAACCATCTGCTGCGAGGGGCAGTTTCGAACCATTGTTTTTATATTTCTATTAAATATCAAATAAAAATCGTGTACCCTAGGAAACTAGCTAAGAAGTAACATTTTCCCTTTCTTTGCAAATTAAAATTCACTTTGTGTCGAATAGCCTTACGTTTTCTGATTTTAGCTGCCTCTATCATGTGTAGCCTGAATCTGCTATATTCGTAGACGATTCACAATATCATGAAGTTTTTACTTGGGTTTGAACTTTGAATTTTGCCGGTGAGATGTGAATTAAACTAAAGCTTCACTTGTTTACATTTCATACAGATGGTTATACACTTAACAATGTTGAATTTGAGTGGAATGAACAACCGATTATTGTTGGACATGTGGAGATGCCCCAGTTCTCCATTTCCACATATCCAACAGCTACTAAATGCAGCAGGCGAAGCAATGAAAGTAAGTGATATCCAGTTTGTTTCCGGTTTCTGTCTCTATCACGCAACTTCTTTCTATTTCTTGTTGAGTAATTTTCTTTCTCTGTGTCTATATTCCCCCATGTTATCCCCCCTTTTCCCCCTCTCTCCCAAAATATATATTACTGACTATTAGATACACTATTGAACTTAAACGATACTTTCAATGAAGGGTATAAAATATTCATATCGTTTTTATTTTAAGGCAATATTTCTCAGTAAAAGATCTCATCCGATGCATATGATCACACGTTCTAAAGAAAATTGCCGTTTTTCTGTTTTAAATTATATCGTATATCTTCCGGTGACCTGTTTCGGTGAAGAACCTAAATCAGTTACCCAAAATGACGCGCAAACCGGAAACCAGACAACGTCATTATTTCTAGTGCAGCAAAAGGTAACTTCGTAGAAGCTGTTTACTGATATTTTTAGGAAAATAAGAGGGAGGGAGATAAGTTTTATTTGTTAAATGTTTTTCGCCTTCCTGTCCTTACACTCATCGAAACCGGTAACTTGACGCCACTTGTCTCCTTTCATGGCACCACACCTCACCTTACTGGTTTCCCAAGTTCCGAAGAGATCCATCACATGTCCGCAGTTATCTTGTTTGCCTCCTGATTGTGAGGTCGTGGGCACGAATCTGCACGGCGGACTCTGATGGCTTTCCTGTCGTTCGGATGAGACAGTAAAACCGAGGTCCCTTTTGATAATAGTTGTCGGCAAGTTAAAAAAAAACCACACTGCACAATGACCACCGAGCACAACCGAAACGTTTAAACCTCCCCCGGCATACCATGACGTCTCCATATGAATGGAAGCTTCTTCAGGAAAATAGTAAAACATCAGTAAAGCATTTTCTTACACTTAAGTATTTCCATTTACAATACCGTTTATATATCTGACGTTACTACAAACTTGTGGCTTGTTTTACTTATCACTCATTTTCATCTTTAAAGTTGGAGACTTCACCTGCCTTCAAGCGCACCTGTATTTTGAGAGGAACGTGGGATACTATCTGATCCAAGTTTTCCTTCCAAGTTGCCTCATTGTTATCCTCTCCTGGATATCCTTCTGGATCGACAGTTCTGCAATACCTGCTCGCATCTCATTGGGCCTTTTGACAATTCTGACCATGACGACCCAGAGCTCAGGCGTCAGATCATCTCTACCCAAAGTATCTTATGTTAAAGCCATCGATGTCTGGATGTCGGTCTGTCTGGTGTTTGTCTTTGCCTCGCTGCTGGAGTTTGCTTATATAAATACACTGAAAAGGAAGAAGTGCCCAGCATCGCTCAAGAAGAATCCAGAAAAGGGTAATAAGGACATGGCTGTGAGTATAAAGTTATGGCATTATTATGTAAGATATATAGATTAGTTGTTCTTCTGCTCCCTTGTAAACATATAGTTTCCAGTGTGCTTTTATACATACTCCTTACCCATCATGATCAACATCAATAT
>JACSZP010001555.1:14820-27475 GCA_016161895.1 Pinna nobilis
TTTTTTTTTCTCTTTTGCCGCATATTTCGTACATGTACCTGCTGGAAAATTTCCGAGAAAAGCAAAATGTAAACTTATCATATATACCGAAATACCTGTATTGCAAATGGTACAATATAAGCAAAATCCTAATATTTTATGGGGGTTTATGTTTCTGCTTTGCAAATCGGGAGCAGCGGTTTTAGCATAAATTTTTAATGAATTCAATAAATTATTTTGTTGAAGGTAAAATTAAATACTTACTTCAGGTCCCTCGAGCAGACTTAATAATACAATTAACCGTTAAATAGAATATAAAAAAATCTAAATAACACCCAAAGGTAGCTTACACCTATTTAATTTAAAAAATGAATTGAAAGTGATTTAAAATGAAAATACTGTAAACTGAATGAACATAAAATATTCATAATCACTAAAAATAAGGATGAATATTTTTTTTTCTAAATTTGAAATTTCATTGTTATCACTTTGTTTTCTACACGTCAAAGTGTATCATAATTGTTATGACAGTTATATCAATACTGAGGATTTGCTGCAATAGAAGCTGTAGGCATTTGTGAAGAGACAATTCTTTAGTGGAAATGGTGATTATAAAAAGCACTAGATGTAATTATTACAATTATTGATGTTGCTTTGTTGTATAAATAAGACCGCTGGTAAAATCTTTAAATATTTTCCTATGCAGTTTAGCTACATATAGTCATGTAATAAAAGTGTAACTTCTATTGCTTAGCATTAATAGGCGATAAATAGAGAGAGCAACATATATTTAGATACACAGTCTGTAATATTTCAAAATTACGTTTAAGCTAAAAAATAAATAATAGCCTAAAATCTAAATACGTATTTAAGATGCACAATGCTTATTATCTAAAACGTAGTTGAAACATCTTTATTTTCAGACGTTTGTTTTGTTTTATATATTTTTCTTGAGTATAAGTTAAGAACACTTCAGTTGATCATTCTAAAGTAACACTCTTGTAATTTGCCTTCAAGAAGCATTCAATGCAGTTAACTTAAAATTTAAAAACTAAACACACATTTACCTTTGAAAGAAGGAAAGTAAGAAAAAAAGAATAGTTAGCTTATGATAAAGTTTCAAAATAAAACGCTTATAAAGTAATTAATCTGCATTTTATTCAGTAAAATTGTGAAAATGTGTTGTTTGATATTAATGATGTGAGTATACTATCTGTAACTCAATTATTAATTAAATTATTATATTAATATTAATTAATTAATTAAATTATTATAACAATGTCCAGTTTAACGGTAGATGTCGCCACATTTAAGAATCACCGATTCTACGACCATAATGTCGAGCATAGGAAGATTCTGGAGCAGGACGTTAGACAACTATTCAACCAACCAACTTCCGGAAGTTATAGAATATATTTAAAGAGGTTGAATGTAGAAAATTGGATAAATTGAATGGCCATAAACAAGCAGCACATCCATAATTCAACAAGTGTCATGCATTTTATGAAATTAGATAAATCGTTGAAAATTAAATCCAAAGAGGGCCAGCGAAATTATATTTACTGGTTTGATTAAAATTTCTTAATATTTTAAGTCGAAAACTCAAACATACTATGTTTGTTTTTTATTAAAAAGTCTCCACAGTACGTTTTAGAAATCTAACGTAAAAGGCTGCAACTTAGTCCTCAGACGGATTTACAAATATATTTATTGTTGCCTTGATTTTTATGTTAAGGTGTATGTTTGGATTTCATGTGACGTAAAACTAATTATACTGCGAAGATATTAAAAGAGTTGGGAGGAATCTTGATTAGATAAACGTATTAGATTATTCTTTAAATATCGCATTTTGATGCGTTTTGTAATTGTCGGGATGTATACAAAGTATGAAAATTGAAATTCAAAATTAAAATTTGGAATAAGATGTGTATGTTTTGGAAACTCACAGATGTTCGATCATTACATCTAAAACACACAATATGATATATATATCGAAATCAGAGAGATATATGACATCAGTACATAATGCGGTAGACTTGATGAAGGTTTCACAATGCTCACGCAGAGAAAAGTGAATGATGTGAATTATAAAGAAGCTAGAATTACTTCCCTTGAAAAACTTTCATGGGGGGTCCGGTCATAAATTTTCTTTTGGGATACACATTATCTAAATTGTATGTAAATATCTTTTTATTGACTCGTATGGTTTAATTTCTTGATTTTTAAACGGATATATTTCATTCCGATTTGTATCTCGGAGTTTTATCGTCATATTTCGTCGGTTCCCTTTGTGAATTGTGTTTAATGGCCACCGTAATGGGCGCCTGAGAATGATTTTTATGACATTCTTGTCTTCAACGTCTGCCTTGTTCAGAAAATGTTTTATTATCTTATTTTGTCGAAGTTTATTTCTGATCCGTTTTTACGTTTCGTCGTACACGTGTTTAAATGCGCTTAGGTTAAAACTCTTTTTATGATCGCTCTTGATTTACATTCAACTTAAGAATATACAAATGTAAAATATTGTACGAAGAGGATTAAGTGTAGAGAAATATAACATCGAAATGAATTCTACTATTTCGACTTTTTGCGTTGAGAATGATTTTGAAACAAAAATAAAACTTCAAGTAGTTCGAAAGTGAACTTATCAAGAATGATTTTGAGATATTACCTTCAGGGATAATGAAAAATATTCCTGCACTTTTTAATCCTTTTCCTTTGATATGATGTATCTTAACGAATATTGATCAACAAATTTGCGTACGAAATATGTGGACTTGAAGTCTCTTGAATAAAATAGATGAGATTCAGAATCAGATACCATTCTCTTTCCAACAGAAGAAATGAAGGAGAAAGATATATGCCTTTATCCTCATATCGTACTACTTTTCTCAAATATGGAAATCTAGTTTCTTGATTTCAAAGATTTTCTAAATATCGAAGGAAAAATTTGAGAAAATCTTAGATTGTTTACGTTTTGTTTGCTTTTTTGTTTGTTTTGTTGTTCTCTTCAATCATTCAAATTTTGTCGAATATAATTTATTGTAAGCAACTATAAAGACAAAAAAAAAAAATTCAGAAGTACAAAAACCCTAAATATCTGTAGAATTATTCCTTATTGACAGCAAGACACTTTGGACCCTTGTTTTTTTAACAGTTGACCGAACAATAATTCGTTTAGATGCTTTATACCATTTAAATTGCAGCAAAAAGTTATTGAAAACTTGAGCTTGTGTTGTAAATACTATGCTTAATTTTTCAAACATGCATTATCTATACTTTGCCGGCAATCAATGACCAAAGAAAATCAAAACGGGAAAACGGTAAGTTAATTGGTCTGTTGAAGTGGCAATGTATGATTTTCATCTACGTGACAACAGAAAACTCTGTCTGGTAAACCTTGGAAAATCGATATTCTCTACAAATGATAAGAAATATATTGATTAATTGCTTCTCTAAACCTGAACAAAGGGAGACAACCTCGAAGATATGAGAAGACAAATATTTTTGTCATTTATTACATTAGATATAAGATTAGGTGAACATTTATACATGTACATTCAATAATAGATACAACACAAAACACAAGTGTCTATTTTAGTGGGAATTCTTCTAAAACGGAGTGAAAGAGTAGACATAGAAAATGATACTAACGAAAATAAATTACATTGGTTTAGCTATCCCAAATAAGTTATAATATTTTCTTTAACTCAGTATTAGTAATCTAAACCATTGCCTCAATCAATATTCTATACGCGGATGATAAACAATGATATACTAAAATTCTATCTTAAATATGGGGAAGGATTAAGTTTCATAAATGTCTTAGGTAGAAAATTGATATGTGTCTTGTTTATATCAAGTAAATATAATTAAAAATATCGATAAAAAATTAAAGCGGTTTCCCTTCAGGTAAAACTTAGCAGACATAATCGTTTTAATTAAACAAAATTCTGAACAACAGTATGTAGGCTTCATGCGTGGATCCAGGATTTTCCCATGCGTGGTGGAAATTTCCCAGAGTGTCGACCTTGTGGGAAGACAACCTTCTCAAAATGAACATCTTAGCATTATTTACCAAGTCCAGTGATGGGATAAACCTGACCATTTCCTTGGCTGGTCCTTAACCATCGACCCCCCTCTAGATCCGTGCAAGGTTCGCCAGAATATCTTCAGGTATTTTATCATTTGGATACGCTTTAGAAATAGCAAGGCAGTGTTGGTGGTACTTCTTAATTATGGCACAACTTTTGACGGTTCCTCCGACACAGCTGTTCTGGCTTAGATCTCATGGCAGGAAAATTCTTTGTTTAGACATCACATATCTGATTCTTTTTAACAGTATACAAGGTGATCTAAATTAAAAAAAAAATCGCACGAAATTCTATATTTAAGATAACGTTTGTGTCAAATGAAGAAGACGGTTGAATTTTTACAGCTGACGTTTATATTGTAATTCAAAACTGACTTACTTAGCTTTAGACATTTGTTTAAGACGGTTAATCTCCACACATCAGGCATTCCCTCTAAATGGCCCCCCGAAAAACCCCTGTTTTTGAAATGACACATTTCATATAACTGATCAAGGAATTGAAATACAATATCAGTAGTTTTCTGTGAGAGCTGTTTGAAATAAAACTTTGCCATAAAATCCCGTGTTCTCAATTACTATTTATGAAAAAAGAAGGATGTGACATAGAAAACATAAAATTTACCTTGTGTCATAGCCTAAGAATTCATTATTTCTCTGAGGTTGAAACGCATTTGACCCCATATTAGTTGTGATTGATGTAGTGGATATCAAAAATTTGCAAGCAAAAGAGCAATGATGGACAAAAATCTCAATTTTATAGCCTAACTGATTAGCTTGTTTTTAAAGCCGATGGCGACAGAATAACAGGCAAAGTGGTAGTAAACTTTATATCCTTTTCACATTAAATCGCAAAGTTTATATCTGTTATAGATGTTAATACTTATATGAAATATTGTCAAATGAGTTTAAAATACTTCGCTCTGCACAAAAGCATGTATTGTTACTCTATGCTCTTAAGGTCTCATAAAGTACGGCAGATGGCAAATAATTCCAGAAATATAAAATGAAAATAAAACTGACAACAAGTAGTGCAGAAGTCTAGCATTGAGTCCTGACTCAAATTATGAACAAAGGGGAGACATTTCATAAGCAAACAAACACGAATTGTTAACTCTGAAGGAAGGAAAGGGTAAGAGATAACTTTAATTGATATATAGGTTATTTTTATGCAATCATTCACAAGCTATATGTTGTTTTCTTCTAAACTACTCAAGCATTATGAGTGAGAAAAAGCATTTGATCCGCACATTATCGAGTTGACAGTTGATCGAAGTAACCAGTTACACGCACTTAATAAGTATAACTGAAAATATTCAATTAACAAACGTTTTTTCATGCTAATATATTTATACCAATCATATCGTTATATTAGGATTTTCAGCTTCAAATATTTTAATTCAATTGTTTTCTCTTTCAAATACATATGCAACAAATATATGTTATACTTGTTAAGAACTATTGTTATTTCAAACAAAATTGCTTTTTTTCTCTGTCATGTTTTGCTCTAGCTATCTTCTATTTCATGCACAACTGTTAGAATAATAGTTATTGGTGACCTTCTATACATGTGCACTGATACAATAAAACTAATTACTGAGGTNNCATACATTATTATCAGACATTTCGCCTAATTAGTTGCGCTTGCGTTCATTGGTATACACTAATTATATTGTTTTATTATCAACGTTAATACTTCTTTCTTATTTGTTTTTTGCAGATTTGGATATAATCGCTCGTCAAATGTCGTCCCGCCAAAACATGAAAGGGATTACTAAGTTGTGTCCGTTTCAACCACCTTAATTGTTGGATCTATTTTCATGTGAAATTGTGAATATGAGAATTCGTTCAAAGAGAGATAACTCTGACTGCATATGGATTACATTTCTAACCTACGGTCACCTCAGCTGAAAATGCGCGTCAAGGTAAGGTTAGTTGATATTGACACCTTTTGCTTGAAATATAATTCTGTTTCACATCACATTGGTTGTTCGTTACAAACAATCTCTTGAACTCCTTTTTAGGAATTTCAGATCGATGTTTATCCCACATCAGTATTTCTAAACCTGAAAATTGGATATTTAGCAAGGTTTTGATAGAACTATTTATATCGGATTTCATTACTGTTAAATTCTTTGATCCAAATGATTTCATTATTTACAAGAACAATAAATGTATAATAAAATAAGACGGCAGATGTTTTGCTATGACTAGTTTAAACTATCGTCACCGACATAAACGCTGTTGAACCATTCGGGATCTTCAATAAAGGCTCTTTATTGGGGTGTAACTGTACAATGTTTATTACTTTTTGGGCCAATTCATTGGCAAACGGTACCTAAAAAATAAATAAATGGATAGGATCAAATTAGTTTTAGAGTTTTGATCTGCCGAGATTTGAATTTTATGGTCAAAGAAAATAAACTAGAATGCGTATAATACTTAGTTCAAAAGAATGATTAATTTTTGCAATATGGAGAGATGGAAATTTGAAGATGGTGTTACGAAATTAATCACAGCGAAATAGATGTGAAATGCCCCACAACATTGAAAGGAGAAGAAATTCGACCTGGTTCCCAAGCTAAAGGCAAATAGAAAAAAATGTATTCATCTGAAGTTAATTCTTAAATTACGTATTGCAAATGATTGTATCCTAAAGCAGATTTGTGTTTTAGATATATTACTTAATATTTATGTTTATATATTTACATATCAATTTATATAAGCGTCGGTTGCATGAGAAGTGTAATTATTTAAAAAATAATGCAATTGTACATTTATGTTTTCTACTTTAAAGGTGAGAAATTGATATAAAATGACAATAATAAAAATCTGGGACATACTCGAAAATTACGCACTAGACTGTATTGTGCACAAAAATACGGAAAAACGTTGAAACGATTTTTATTTGTATTAAAAGAAATGATATTTGTAATGATTCTCTAAGTAAAGGGTATTTTTACATGGTAAGAACATGAACATGCATTTGACTGTATTGGAATGTTAAAATGGAAAATGAAGATGGCTTATAACCGCTATTGTGCGTTCAAATGGAAATGCATACATCTTTGTTCATTTAATCTGGCAACGTAACAACCTCAAGCAATTAAAAATGTATCAAATGATTAAAGGAAATATCTTTCTTTCCTTTGATATGTATAGTGAATATATCCATTGCGCAGAAAACAAAGACATATACATTTCCCAAGCAATCGTAAGTCCAGATATGCAGGACCTTCAGGTTTATTTATCTGTTTGATTTTAGACAGGGATACCTACAGCAAATGTTTTGTGTAGTTTATGGTCTGAAGCGGTAAGACAAGGTCGTAAATAAAACATCAAACCTGTATGGCAATATCTGCGGTTATAGATTCCCTAAGAATACCCTACTCGACGTGCTTTCATCTCGTAAGTGATGGGGGCAAATTTGCCATTAACCAGATCATAAAATGTAAAAGATGAAAGAACGGTCGCCCAAGCTGATATTAAAGGATAAAGTGGGGTAGCTTAAGCTGAACTCAAACTACTCCCCGATATGTTATATCTGGAATTGAATTGAACAAAACTTCGCGGGACATAAACGATTTGATATTTCAGAAGCAGTGCAAATGATTGCAGATTTGAATTGAATTTTTAATTTTGCTTCAGAACTTATGTTGATACATTATATTTCACCAGTGACAAAATATTATGTATACAATGAATTTATATTATTGATTAGACTATGTCTCTGTACAATATATCAATTTAAGAAAAAAAAAAGATTGAACAAGAAAAGTTAATTAAAGTATTACTACTAGTATTTGCTCATAATATTATTACCATTCATATAATTACTATGATTAAAATCTAACGACTAATAATAATAATAATAATAATAATTATTATTATTATTATTATAGCAATAATTATAATAAACATATTGATGATAGTAATAATAATGATGATAATGATAATAATAATAATATAATAATAACTACAATCATAATCATTTCTATTATTATCATTATATTATTGTTATTATTATTATTATTATTATTATTATTATTATTATTATTATTATAATTATTATTATTATTATTATGTTAAAGGACAACTCTTCCCTTCTCCGCACCGTACACACACAAAAAAGGAATGACACATTGTATTTAACTTCGGATTTATATTTATCAAAACTTGCATGTGGATCTGTCGCTTTTTAAAATTAGTTAATAAATATAATAATTATTATTATTATTATTATAGCAATAATTATAATAAACATATTGATGATAGTAATAATAATGATGATAATAATAATAATAATAATATAATAATAACTACAATCATAATCATTTCTATTATTATCATTATATTATTGTTATTATTATTATTATTATTATTATTATTATTATTGTTATTATTATTATTATTATTATTATTATTATTATTATTATTATTATTATTATGCTAAAGTACAACTCTTCCCTTCTCCGCACCGTACACACACAAAAAAAGGAATGACACATTGTATTTAACTTCGGATTTATATTTATCAAAACTTGCATGTGGATCTGTCGCTTTTTAAAATTAGTTAATATTTCTATCACCTAATCAATAACAAACCTTTTTAAAAATGTTCTGAATAGTCTCAATGATATGAATAATGTATTAAACTTAGGCGCATTGGTTTTCAAGTAAAAGATAAAACATCGATGAATGTTACATGTATAATTGAAAATGTTTATAAAAAAATTCGAATTTCCATATTCAGAATTATTTTGTTTTGTTTTTTTTTTTCGTGTGAGTAGAAAATAAGGATGTATTGACCAGGGAAGCAATTTGAAGAGCACTCCTGATTTCAATATATACATGATAATATTTACACATTCTCACGATGTCCTGATTTTTCAATTACTACATATATAAAATGATGTTGAGGAGGGAAAGGTTTCCTAAAGTGCAACGATAACATCAAGAATAAGAAAAAAAAGGTTTTATAATGTTGATTTTAGCAATAATGAAGAGCAAAACATGGATATAAAGCTATCGATAATTTTGTGAGTTGTCAGAAATTAAAAAAAAAATTATAGAAGGAAGATAATTTTAATGGTAATGGAGATGATAATTAATATATAATACTAATGATGAAAATCTAAATTAAATTAAAGTTTCAAAAAGGACTTACATTAAAAACAATAATAAACATCGCATAATACAACAATAAAAATAACAAGAAAATTGTATTGATAACAACAACAACAACAACAAAAACAATAATAATAATAATAATAATAATAATAATAATAATAATAACAATAATAATAATAATGACGGTAATAATAATAATAATAACAATAATAATAATTATGACATTATTAGAAATGAATGCCTGCCAAAATAATGTATAAGATATGACTGAAAAATCAATCATAGTTTTATATTTTTCCTTTAACCTTAAATCTAGTAAAATCCATTTTAACTATTTCAACTGCAATAGAGATATTGAGATCACAACAGTTGTCATGCCATGTATTTTCCCGTTTGCTCTTTTAGCATTTCAATGCAGATTTGAATCGATGGTATGTTTCTAATTACTTTGCCAGAATATAATTATATATATATACAAATATATAATGAATATATTTATAAAGATATGCGCCTCATATGTTTCGATGTTCTGTTCTTTAAGTTTGAAAAATATATGTTTCCGCTTTATTAATGGCTGGAATTTAAATGCATGCGAGCAGAAAGAAAGAAATAAACACTCGACAAAATAAAGCGAAATATAGCAAAATAACAATATATTTAATAATAAATAATATTTATATCTATATATATATAATGAAGCTAGCTGAGTATATGTATAATATTCCCATCCACGTTTGAAAACAATTGGTATATTTATGTTTGCCAAAGAAGGAAATTATTTAGCAGATCACATTTCAAGGATTAGGCGGCAGAAAGGACAAACGCAACTAAACGAGGAAAACAAATTGAAACCAAGTACCGGGGAGGCATAAATCATTTTGAAAATTATCATTTTCATCATTGAAAAGAAATTTTAAGGAGACTCTAAGGAATAGAAATCAGATATAATCTGCAAATGTATCCGATACTTATTGATTTTATTTGTTCTGATTCTGTTTCCTACTGTTCTAACAACGCGCATCATCATTTATTGAGAGCCGACAGAATCCTAAACATACAATTCCGAGAGTTTTTCAAATCGAATCGATCATGGTCTAGGAAGAAACAAAACACGAATCAGACCCAATATATGGTAAGTAAATCTCCCTGATTTGGCTTAGCGAATTACAGTCTAGCTTTGGTTAGGTCGCTTTTGTACGGTGGATGTGCAGAATCGTGCTGTTGTAGGCCTGTATGTGTTGCCATACAGATATATGTGTGTGTAATTGTACATAGGTGACTAAGATTATTGCTACTTAAAAGGAAAAATTAGAAGGAAATGAATTTTTGAAATTGTATTTGAAAAATAAATATCGAGTTGTAGTATTTGTGTCATCTTTGTGCAGGAGTAAATTTAGTTTGTAATTTTGTTTAGGAGTAAATTTACTCAACTATTTGAAAAAAAAACTATAAATAAAAGAAGAGCGTTTATTACCTAAACCAACAGATAAATCCGTATGAATCGTGTAAAATAAGATAATAGTAAATATAATTTATAATATACGCCTTGCTAGGTTTTATTTTGTTGTATTTCTTATGTATTCCGAAATTATTAAGAACTCAGTTGAAATATTAAATTTAAAGGAGTAAATATCAACATATTTTACGTCAGATAAATCATATTATCCTACAGAACTCTAGTCTGTAAATTCTATTTTTTTCATATATCTAACTCAATGGAATTAAAGGGAAGCAGTAATATATAAGATATTATTTATTTAAACGAGAGAAAAGTACCAAGGGTACAATTGCCCGATCTAATATACATGTGCACACTGATTCAAATTCGTGATGTCGTCCATTCTTACCTTACTCTTGTGCGTGATTTCCCGATTTGTTTTCAATATTCCCCCTGTAATTCATATCACATATGTGAGTAAGAATATATTAATAATATATTTATTCAAATACAAAATTTAATCTGTGAAAATACATCTTCACTTAAGCAATTACAATATGTAGTATCATGCATGAATAACGTAGTTTTCTTCAGGTGTTTTTATTTTTATCTGATTTGTTTCTGTTTTCCTTTCTGCTGTCTGTTTAAAGCCTTTTTGTCTTTTTCTACAATTCGGGCTGGGTACCAAAAAAAGCTAAAGAAATTACTTAAGACTAGAATCTTGTCTCTCAGCCAATTAGAATTAAGATGAGCTGGATTTGAGAAGCTTTTCAGACTTAAGTAAATGCAAAAGTTTTATGGGGCCAAGCCCTGTTCGGTCACCATCTTGCCGTCCTACTTTTTAAATTCTCCAACTACTGCAGATATACCAACACAGATAAATAAATTGTTATTTACTTAATCCTAAAATGTAAATAGAAATAAAAAGAAGTCAAATATTTGCATTATACTGACTTGTTCTGAAGAAAAAACGAAAGCAGGGTAAGGTGGCAAATATCACATTAAATAAATGTAAAACAATATCAAATATATATCAGTATACAAGGTATACAGTACAAAAATGAGAGACTGTTCAAACAGTAGTTGAAACGTGAAAATAAAATATTATAACAAAATGCATATACTCGAAAAGAAAGGGTCTGGTGAAGGGATCTATTTGGCATAATGAAATTGATATCAGTTTCACATCACCATATTTTTACAGGCCATAGTACGTATGTTTGGCACGAATGCATTCTGTATTTAGATTGTTATACTTTATTTTGGCATGTCAATATTACCTTGGCAATATAGGCTCTTTGACCTATATCAAGACCTGTATATGAAATCATGGTATCATGAGTCATGTTTATCTAGAAATGATATCTCAGAGCGCTCACTCTTCCGAAGGTTTCTGCGTTACTATAATCGAAACCGGAAGTCAAGCAAATCTCCTGCAAAATCATACGGTCGTTTGACAGTTAGTGGTTTTTGTCTTGACTCATATATATAAACCAGTTCAAAAACTGAAACTTATCACTTTGAAAAACTGAGCTTTAATCAACGATGCAAGCGGTTCAAGCGTCAACTTGATATAGAGACAATTTTCAAATTGAAATGCGGGATTTCTATTTTGATAGAAGCTAATTGCGTGAGAAAGCATTTTTTACACAAAAATGAGTATTTGACGTATGACAAACGAAGGGTTCATGAAGATGATGGCATTACTGTGGAGAAGACATGAATACTTGACGTCAGGGAAACAAAGGGTATATATAGATGATGGCATGGTTGCGTATAAGTAACATCCGGGGAAAGGAAGAGGTGATTGTCGCGCTCAGCATAACTCAATATTGATCTTTTGGAGACCTGAGAATGGGACCAACATGAAAAAGCAAAAAACAAAGATAGAAAAAGAAAAAAATAAATAAAAGAAGGGAAACAAATAAGAATTGATACTGACGTTTCGAATAAAAAAGGAAACATAGATAGAGAAAAAGTATTCAAAAAGCCTATATATATATATACATATACATATA
>JACSZP010001556.1:0-10804 GCA_016161895.1 Pinna nobilis
AAGCAAATTATTTCAGCATATATTTTATATCATTAAAAAGAAAAAAAATTGGATCGCTTCGCTCAGTCTTTCTTTGTATCTCAAATTAAATAAAAAGATAGGCAAATCGAAGTTTAAACTGTCCAAAATTTTCCGGCACGCTTCGCTCGCCTAATTCGTTAATTAACTTATTTCGGTATAATAACGAAAATAAAGGATCACAATTATTTTCATTATTATGCATCAAATTGTAGGTAGTGATTTCCCATTATCTAGTATAGTCTACTACCGGAGTATCCTACCTATCTAGTATAGTCTACTAAATAGACAAATTGAAATCAAAACTGTCCAAAATGTGAAATAATAATGTAATTTCTTTATACTTTAAATTGTATCACAAATAAAATAGAAATACAGGCAATTAGAAATCAAAAAAATTAAAATAATATAGTCATTTCTTTTCTTTACTTTAAATTGTATCACAAGCAAAATACTTAGTTAAACAAATCAAAGTTAAAACTGTCCAACATTTCCCGGCTCGCTTCGCTCGCCGAATTTGTTAAGCAACTCATTTCATATCTTTAATATAATTTTATTTGATATCTCAGCTCCGCTCGCCAATCATTCTTTGCACTTTAAATTGTATCACAAATAAAATAGAAAGATAGACAAATCGAAATCAAAACTGTCCAAAATGTTCCAGCTCGCTTCCCTCGCCGAATTAGTTAAGAAAATAAAAAAAATATTATTTCATATCTTTAATATCATTTTATTTGAAATCTCAAAAGAGAAAAAAAGAAAGAAATTTTCGGCCAGCTTCGCTCGCCAGTCATTCTTTGTACTTTAAATTGTATCACAAATAAAATAGAAAGATAGACAAATCGAAGTTAAAACTGTCCAAAAAATTTCATATCTTTATAAATTTTTGTTTTATAATGGAAATAAAGGATCACAATTATTTTCGGTCTTATACATCAAATTTTAGGTAATGATTTCCGATTGTCTGTTAGCGGTAAAAGCGTGAAATTCTCAATTCTTGCCCCTCATTTGATGAAAAAAAGCTGGATCGGCACATGCGCCCCCTAGACCCCCAACAGGGCGTTGCCGTGGACCCACTGGGAGCCTTACAGTAGCCCGATACCACCGGCCTCTTGGACCCCCCCCCCCTCTCCCCGATGAAAAAAGCTGGATCCGCGCCTGAGAGTGAGTATAAATATCGAACGACAGACAGCATCATGGCCAAAACAAAAGCAAGGAGACATTACCTCAGAGACGTATATATTGTTATATACGTCTCTGATTAAATCTAAAGATCTATACTACAAACAAATCTATGTACACACCACATAAAACTAAACAGGATGAGTTCAGGTGCTGTGGAAGGGTTGGTCTCTTTATAAGCAACTCCTGCTGCCTGCGCGATATCGGGTTCGTCGCAGTGTCACCTATGTTTCAGGAATAAACTAGTGTAATCCGCCGGCACTAGTCATAAACCAGAAAAGAAGGACAGGGTTAGATGTTCTACAAGAGAAATATATCCCGTGTCATCTGTAGGGGATGCTCAAAGACGTTCTGTAAACCCAACCAGATCATGGTGGCGACCGTAAAACTTACGATGTCAAACCATTATAGGAACCATTAGTAGCTTCCTCTAACAAGGCAATCCTGACAGGAAACACAGGCATTAGAATATTTAATAATTTTATCAACAGGGAGATGTACATACATAATAAATTGCATATGCAGGAACTACAGTACGTTAGCATATTGCTGCATGAAATGGAAAGTTCACAAGAGGGAAATTGAAGTTATCTCTTTTATTATAAAGTTTGTTTCTCAATCGTCCCTCAGTGTCAATCTCCAGGTTTAGGTCAACGTATGAAGCAGACTTGGCAGTTTAGGTGGTGTCTTTTATTCATTTGAATAGATGAGACCACATAGTCACAAAACTTTGAATTATATAATGAAAGAATGTCATCTACATGTATATAGCAGAACGTGAAGTTAAAGGATCTGGCTAAATTCTTGTCATTATTCTTTAGAAGCCCATGTACATGTACATGATTGTATGAAGTCAGCTTCATACAAATGAGGAAATAAGTCAGCAAGAAGAGGAGCACAGTTAGTACCCATTGGAATGCCAAGTCTGATGAAAACCCCATCCAACGGCAATAAATAAAATCAAGCATTCTGATGATATCATTATCAGAGAATTTTTTGTTAAAAGTTTGAAATTACCTATGCTAGATCTACTGCTAATCAATAGCCTACAACATGTAGAGCAATTCTAAAAAGGGCAAATATATTCCCTACAGTAGTAAAACGTTAAAAAAGACATTTTATAAGTAAGGCTGATTACTTCTGATCATATAGACTACAGCACAATTTTTGGCCTTGAACTTATAAAATTTATATGACTTAGGTTTAAACTAATGACACATCCTCAGATCACAATCAACATTTATTGAAATGTTGAATACGGTCTCTGCTAAGGTATCACAAAGTTAATGGCTTGTACAAGAATTTCAGCCAATGTTTGTACTGCATGTACATGTAGCTGTGACTTTGCACTTTTACATATGAATCTATTTCATGTAGTTTCCCTCATATCTTTTCCTCTATCAAAGCTCATACATTGTTAACTTTTCACCAGAATTTGATCATACTTCACACACATATTCCTCAGGATAGGTACTTTTGGACCAAGGTCACTTAGGGTAATTCCCAGAAAGCTTGGATCATAGAGCTTATGTATGAAGAAAGACCTCTTTTCAACAATTATATTTGATAGATAATGATCATATACATGTATCACCCCAAAACATATTATAGAAATGACTTTTAGACAAAGGTAACTCAAGGCAGAGACATATATGTCCCTGCTCAAGGTGATTTCTTGAATGGTCAAGGTCACTCAGAACATGAACATCACATAAAGAAAGGGGACCTCATTTTACAGAATTTTTTTTCTCCCAAGGGTAAATGAGTTCAGTATATTTCTTTTGACAATGTTCTATTAGAACATGACCTGAACCCATTATTTGACCTACTTTTACAAGCTCTTAACTTTGAAAATATCATTTAAATGGTAAATGATATCGTCTTTCCCTGGTGTATTCAATTTGACAAAGCTTTTCATTTTGTACTTTGTTTGACCTCGTGACCTTCACCTTGGTTATTGACCTATTTTAAACTTTTTTATCCGTGGCCCATATCTTCTGAAAGATGATGGTAGTAATAGCACTCTTACGTGTCATGTGTGGGGGGCCGTGTTCGACTTCGAATTGAAGGATCTGGGGTTCAAATTTACGTAGCGCCATGCTACGTTTGGCCGTCCCTGTCTTTCAGATGAGAGAGTAAAAAACCGAGGTCCCGTATCACAGTAGGTGTTGGCACGTTAAAGAACCCTCCTTTCTCTACGTTCATCAGTGCCGAGCATAGGCAAAATTTGTAGGCCTTCATCAGCACACGGTGATGTCTCCATATGAGTGAAATATTCTTGAGTGGGACGTTAAAGAACAATAACAATGTTTCATAAATATGTGTGTTCCATATGGTCAATTCTTCCATTCAGTACTAAATTTTGACCTTGATGCTTGACACTGAAATAGATTCTGTTTCTGAGGTTGCCATGGCTAAGTGGTTTGTATGTTTGTCTTCTGATCCTGAGGTTGTGGGTTCAAATCCAAGCTGGGCTGCAGGTTACTTTCCGTGTCCTACAGATGAGACAGTAAAAACTAAGATTCCATGTCACAGTAGATGTTGGCAGGGTAAAGAACCATCATTGCTCAATGACCATTATTGCCAAGCATAGGCCATCACACTGGTGACACATTGGTGATGTAAGTGAAAGATTCTTGCATAGGAATACGACCAATCAAACCATTAATACTGATGACATACAACAATTCTTTATGTAAAGCCCTATGTTAAATCTATCAGCAGTTCATCATAAACAAGTACTGTAACTCAAACTTCCCTCTATTATTCTGAAAAATACAACTGGTACAAAATTGGGAGCGTTAAGATTTTCAATCAAAGTACTGCAAGTACATCTTTCAATGAGCATAAATTGAGTTTGAATCACCCAAGTACAGACTTTGACTAATTATTATTATGTGAGAAACTTGATCTGTACATGTGTACTAAGTATCAGGCAGCTGAGGTACAATTGTGAGGTTTCATGGAACTTGATGCCTTGTAAAACTGAAACATCCTCGAGAATGGTAAAACAGCAACAAACACAAATGACAAATAAAACACCCAGATACAACTGTACAGAAATATTGCACTTTATTTACCATATTTAGTAACCATAGTGATCTATGTACATGATATGTATATCTATGTCTATTTACACATACATAAGCAATGATTGTGGTCAGTCAATGTGCGATGATTTGAAAAATCTTTTCCTCTCCATAGTAGGCGTAATATGACCCTGCAAATATGAGAAGAAAATAAACATTAATAAGATCACAAAATCTCTGATTTTTAATACATGTAAATATAACAAAGCAAATAAAACAATGAAGTATCATTTCCAAGGGGAAAAAAAGATTTCTACCTTTGGTATATGCAGAGCTATACATGTACATGTATAAACATTTGTCTTACACTACCCAGGGTATGTACAGAATTATCATCGTTCCGTACACTATCAGTTGTGTATAACCTTATAATTATGATCATGTTAATTACATTTGCCTCAGATCATCAAATATGTGACACTTGCTTAACTCCATTTCATATCTTCTTATTGAATACAAATATCCTAAAATTCTCATAATGTAACACTCAAAATCTGAGAATTTACTGAGACTGAGTGTCAATCATAAGTGTTTCTTTTGCCGCCTTTGTAACTAGTAAATGTTTTGCTATGATAGAAATTTTGAAAACTCACTGAAAATGATTACAGTGAATCTGCTCTAGAGATCTGCTGTATATAGATCTTTCTGGTCACACCTGTCCCCTGCAGTGCAATTTGTGCACAAATCAACCTCTATATAAAGACCACCTCATTCTAAAGACAATGCAGCTTTCTTGTGTCCCAAAGGAGTATAACATATGCAAGTTTCACTGTACTTTCTGTACTTCTTTAGATTTTGAGGATATGGTTTGTATCAAACGTTTGTCCTCATAGATCAATGCTCAATGTAAAAAAGATCTAACAATTCACAGGTATTGTCAGCAAGAATACATCGCCGGGATGCAGACACCTAATTTCAAGGTGCCATCTCTTAGTGTAAAAGATATGGCCAAGTTTACTGCATAGTTGTCAGGTATATAGAAAGGCAAAAAACTACAATGTACATGCTGTCTGATCTTCATTACTTGGGGCAAATTTTTTCCTTCTAAAAACTAACATTCTGTAAAAAGTCACTAAAAGTAGGCATATTTGAAAACTGTTATGTGTCTTTTTATGAAGGCAACTGTCAGAATTGAAAAGTAAAATAAATTTTAAAGATCAAGGATAAAGCTGTTTAAATGCCATGAACCATACAACATGCAACCCAGGGAAGAAAAAGAGACCAACTTCAACAGAAACACACGGTTACATGTAACAGAATTAAAAAGAAAGATAGAAAAGTATACTATAGCACACACCAAAGAAAATAAAAAACATTGTATAAACTCCTTCACAGAGAATAAACGATGGAAATAAAGAAAATATGGAGATGAAAACCAGGCAGAACCCATAAAGGAATAATATTGATTACATGTATATAGCGTCTATAGATAAAATTTAGCACTCCTACCTCAAGTCAGTTGGGTCAATCAATAAATCACTGCAGGGCTGAGCACCATAAAACTTAAGAATTTACTCAAGTCTGAGAATTTTCTAAACCTCAGGTTCTCATCCAATCAACATTCAGAATTAAAATGACTTGAGTAAATTCTCATACTTAAGTAAATTCTTATGTTTTATGGTACAGGCCCAAGCTGCACGGAATTCATACACATCAGTAAACTTATACAGGTAGTTATTTACTGAATCTTGACATCTCAGCAGTTTATAGGGAAAAATCCCAATTTTATTTATGAATGAAACTTATCACTCCCCTCATTACATTTTAACTCACTTTTGAATAATTAAAAAACCATTTATTCAATTATAAATTCGTTATTGTTTGATTAACTAAGTTTGTTGAATGAAAAAAGGTCAAATCATCCTCCAGGATTTGAACTCTAACCTACAGTGCATTGGATAAAACAAATTGTTTACAAGCAGAATCAAGACTTTCCCGAAAAGGTAAGGAAACTTAATTTTTTTTTACCTTATTCATCACTGCTAAAGAATCAGTAAACAGGTATCAAATTAGGTATATGTGATGAAATGACACACAAAAATCTATGGTATGGCAAAAACTAACTCTAAATTTCTCTGTACACAGAAAATTAACACTTAAGACATATAAAAGAGATTTTAATGTAAATTTGACACATTCAAATGTCTCTAATCTGTGGAAAAAAGACACAAAAAGCAATAAATAGTTATGCTTCTTTCAATTAAGGCTATCCAGTATTGTAGATATCTAGGGGATTCTTTTCCATGATGAGCAATTTATAATTATACTGGTATTTCATAATACCCATTCTTTTTGCATCTGTATTCTATGGCTCCTGCATTCTATGGTAACTGTATGATATGGTACTTGTCTATTATGGTACCTATATTTATTGTTCTTGTCAATTTTTTTGGTACCTGTATTTTATGGCTCCTACATTCTATGGTAACTGTAGTATTGTGAGGTACCTGCATTTAATGGTACCTCACAAAAGGTTGTTTCCTATTCAAAAGTTGAATTTTATTTCAAAAGTTATTCGAGGAACAGATACGCAGTAGGTTACAACCATGCCTACATGTATATACATTTCCTACCATACATTCAAAAAGAGAAATATAAAACCATGCAGTGAGATAGCCACAAAAATATACTTACATTTAACCCAAAACCATGACAAAACCGAGGGAAAATCAGAGACATAGCAGACAAAAAGTGCTATTTGACAGGTTATAATTAGTAACAAATGCTTACACTGGTACAGTTAGTTATTCTGTGTAATTATAGCCAAACCTATTTCCACTACTGACCTTCCCTCCACTGTCTCGACTGTATTTTCTTTCTATCACCTGTAAATAAAAACAAGTATAGTCTAACCTGTTTTAAGAGTCTGTCCAATGGAGGGAGCAAAAAGGGTCACATATGACAGGTGGTCTCTTAATTCAGGTGATTCAGATAGGAAAATAGCCATTTTGGGAACAATAAATTTAGGACACATAAGACAGGTGATCCTTAATTCAGTGGGTCACTAAGGCAGGTAAGACTGTACACATGAGTGCATAATGAATACAATTATTACTGGGGAAAACATACAGTCTCACATTTTGGACAAGGAAATCCTCAAATTTGCCTGGAAGAGATTTTCTTATCTCACCCTGTGTTATCTCACCCTGCATTATCTCATCCCGAAACCGAAAGTTAATGAACTAGTTCTATTGCGCGTCTGAAAATTTATTCAAGTTGTATCTCTTTGATTGCTAACTTATGTCACAGAATAAAGCTCGAACGGTCAGAGTCATGAATCTAATTTTTATAAACTGTAGACTGTATATTTTGATTCTGTGGCTGGTTTCTTTTTCATTTTTGATACAGTTTGTATCAATGGGTCATTCATAACATGCTCCGTCTATATTTTCAACATTACATCACATCTACATTGTGACGTCATAAGATAAAGCAAAAACCTTCGATGAATGTAAACAGCCATTATGTTGCGTTCTTCAAAAGACAGTGCCTATATTAATTATAAATGATGAGGGATGGTAGGGCCTATGTGAGAAAAAGGATCAAACACCATGTTCCGGGAGAGACAAAGAAATCTCAATCCTCGTGTTCATGCCGATTGATATCCATTTCTGTTTCAAAATTATTTAGAACCATTGAATATTTGGAAGCAAATTTTACCTTTTCACAGCCACTTGAAATAATGACATTCTGAAAGAGAAAAACAACAAAATAAGTAAACTTATGAGTTTATTCTTTATGTTTTACAAGTAGAGCAGAAACTTCTGTGATTGTCACAGATCAACACCAAACTCTGCAAATTAACAGGCAAACATACTAATCTAATAAAAATCAACAGAAGCCAATTGCAAATCAGTAGATAGTAAAAAGAATTGAATATAAAAGAAATACAAGTTAAGTCAAAGTCATAAATGTTTATTTCCTCTGGAAAAGGTGTGTGGTAATAGTTGTATTGTTGTTAAACGTCCCACTCAAGAATATTTCACTCATATGGAGACGTCACCATGTTCCAGGGAAGGGCCACAAATTTTGCGTATGCTCGGCACTTATGGCCATAGAGCAGGGAGGGTTCTTCAATGTGTCAACACCTACTGTGACAGGGGACCTGGGCTAACTGCTGAGTGGTGCTGCGCAGATTCAAACCCCGGACCCTTCGATGCGAAGTTGAACACACTAACCACTCGGCCACGGAGGCCCCCTGTACAGAAACAGTAGAATATTCTTCTCATTCCCATTAATATGGTAAAATCAATACTCAAATAATCAAGGTACTTTAAAAACGGAGTGGAATTAATCATTCCAACTTATGTAGTAGCCTCTTTTAATACTAAATATCTTTCATTTGTAATAAAAAGATACAGTTGTTATATGGACATACTTAGAAACCAATAGCAGCAAAACATTTGTATTTAAAAGACTCATTTTTCATTTTTGTGCAAAGTTACATACACAAAGTACAAACAAAGCGGGAGCACAATACATTTAAACGTAAATAACCTAGCCACATCATGATACTTTTTACTATGGTACATGTATAAGTTTAACCGAATATAATGTCCAATGTAACAAGTGTTTAAATAATATACGAGAGAAGACCCTTACTGACATTAGTCCAAATGGTATAACTCTGCTAATAAGGAAGTTAACTTAAACAAAATTTAAACTAAATCTATAACCACTCTCGCAATATACTCGCATATCCAAAAATCAGTTCAATATCTACAAGAGCAATGAAAAAACATCTGGACAACTATGACATGTGCTGCAGACAGAGGGAGGAGGATATGATAAGTTCTGTTTGTGTGCTAGTATAGAAACAATTACTAACCTTGCCTTTACAACACTGGATCAACTTCTGTGCATTACATATCAAATTCCGCTTCATTGTGTTGTCCCTGATGGCTGCACTGTACTGTACCTCAAAATGTATCCCTCTCTGTAGAGCCTATAGGAAGAATGAGAATAATGATTTTGTAAACAAGTTTTTTGTTATACATGTATATTACACTCGACAATCTCTAAGTCACATACTGGCTGCCATTTTTTATTGAAGCAGGAGAGGGCATTGTTACAAATGTACCTACATGTAGGAAGAGACCACTGGCCATCTGCAAGTAAACTGGCAAACTTTCTCACATAATCAACTTCAGTTAAAGCGAGGCTAAAAAAAAGTGCTGAGAAGAGGCAGTAAACCAGTAAAACCTATCTTGACATCAGTAATGGTAGAAGATGCACCCATACATTGCTTTTAATATACATTTATACACTTATACCCCATTCTAAGGCATTGTGTTTGTTTCACGTTATTTCATTGGTCAATGAAGTTGAAAACTCCCGGGGTATTCACGATTCACTGCTAGTTTTTAAATGACATCACATTTTGATTGTTTACACATTACTTTGATGTCATTTTAATGGCCAACATGGCAATTTGGTCATCAATAAAAGTAGGATATCTATGCGTCTCAGTACCTTCTGGCACGACACCGCTATTAAGGAATGTAAGAAGCATTAGAATAGGGTTACCATGTGACTGTTTTACAAAAACTGACAGGAAATCGTTGAATCCTCCATCAGAAATCTCTGTTTCACTGCAAAGCTGAGGCTCAGGTAATTGATACAAATGAAAGATCTTGTCATAAGGAACAAATATGTTGAATAGGAAAGAGCATCATCATTTTGCATGGAAAAGATAGATTTTAAAACAGACAGACCAAAAACTACATGCCATAACATCTCTGAATACATTTGGAAAGTACGTACATTATTTTCTGGAAGTTTTTCCTCCTTAATTTATTTCAACTTGTGTTAAAGAATCCCAATTGTGTGTATCAGCACGGGCACATTATTCTTTCGATCCCACATTCAGAATACAGAAAATTAAAAAGAAATGTATGATTCATTTACCAGTACTTACCAAGCTGACCGCCCCATGTTTAATGGAATATGGAAGTTTCTGTGTGGTGTCTATGACAACAAGGTCAACAAAAGGGGAGTCACAAACAAGCTGTAAAGGATTAGTTCATGACAGATCTCAACTGGTTCATAAATAAATATGCAATTTCATTATTGTAAAAGATTAGTACAAAATCAGTTTTTTGAAAATTACTGTTATTATTTCTTGTGGTTTTTCTTTAATATTCATATACTGGTACATGTATTAGTGATGTACACGTATCATGATACCGGTACTTATATCTTAATGCTTATTGTACATGGATGTATTGAGTATCTCCAGCAAGTTGAACCAATTCAAATACATGATATAAATTTATGTATTGGATATAAGCTGAAAACTGTCTATTATCTGAAAATATTGGACCGTTTGAGGCGCATAGCGCCGAAGACTGTCCAATATTTTCACATAACAGAAAGTTTTCAGCTTATATCTTTCTTAAAACATTTTCCCTATTGTTCTCAGAATTACACTTTCCAGGTGATCAGTCATGCAATGTTTCCTTTAGGGTACCCCCATTGTTTAACTTATTGGACTGCTACAGGTAATAGTGAGTATT
>JACSZP010001561.1:0-20921 GCA_016161895.1 Pinna nobilis
CAAAATAATTTTAGTTAATATGGCAAATGAATAAACAAAATACTATATGAATAGACGCTTTGAATGAACGAACGAATGAACAAATAAATCAATTGATGTATGTATAGATAATGAGATGGACAAAAAGACAATTTAAAATAAATAAATAAATAAATAAATAAATAAATAAATAAATAAAATCTAATAATAAATCTAATAATAGATAAAACATTTTAGAATAATTAATGAAAATAATGATACAAATTAACATAACTGCATATTAAGTTAACAAATTGAAGATAAATTGTACCTAGATAAGAATGCATTCACCGTTTAGAAATCTCAGAAACAGGGAAATGCCACCTTTTCTTAAAAAAAATCTAATACAATTACAATTTAGATCTAGCTCGTCTATCTAGTAAATAAATGTTTACAACTAAAAATATCTGAAGACTCTAAATATAACTCGGAAAGAAAAGAAAGAGAGAAATGTATTCTTACTTATTATCATTTCTATTAAAGTGCACAAGACCGTTAGGGAGTCACCCTGTTTCGGAAAGATGTACAACCATGAAGAATTGATACTGACCAATTTAGTCCACGTTATTAACTTGAGGATAGTATTCTTAAGATAAATAGGTAAAAAAGATCTATCAATTCTTACACTAATTTTGCTTGATTTCTTTGTGAAAATAATAATTTACATACCTTTTCATCGAGCACCTGATTTTAGGTTGAATTGTATTTTATAACGCTGTTAAACCAGTTAATGAGGTCGGATAACTCCTAATGCATGGGAAAATTCTCTCCGGCTTCCTGATATTTCCAAGAACAATAAATATTCTGCGTAGAACCTGAGTTCTGTCCCTATAAATCCTTCATCTCGGCATCTTCAAACGATTTGTATTATTGCTCAAAATTATAGTGAAACTCAAGTAAACTAGTTAGTCTTGTTTCGTCACTTTGACTAAGTATCGAACCTACTTGTTCGCTTTGATGATACCGACAGGTAAAAAAAAAATGTTAATTTCACCTGGAAAAATATTATCCTTAGCGCGACTTCGCAGGTTGAGTAATTATGATTAGAAAAGAAAAGGACCCGACCTTATAATTTCGGTTCGCAGGAGGGGGTTGATTAACTCAGTGTTATAGATGATTGATTAATTTGTTTTACCACGCCATCAAGATTATTTAATTGCCAACTAATTAGGACTCCGGTGAGTTGTAATCAAATTTCAAACTCTGCAAAAACCATTCATCAGTTTCCTAACGCTCTCCTTAAATCTCTTGTTTTTTCTCTCTATTATCATCGGGAATTCTTTTTTGATATCTTTATTGATTAAACGTTAATTCTGGTGATGTAATCCAATTTAATTGATACAATAAAACGATTCCATGTTCCTTTAATTGTTTGTATCTTTTTGATTTATTTCTTTTTCCCACCATAAAATTCAGTTTGAGAAAATGAAAAAACTGCCCACCATCATTACAGCATCAGCAACATCATCACCTGGTTAATCACATGACGATTCTCAGCTAATAAAAGGTGACATCGGGTACACAGATCAGATATGACAAAAGGGAAAGAACCCGTGGTCAATGTCTATATCTGACTTTATGGGGATTGGTGTTGATTAACGTCCAACTCAAGAATCTTTCACTTAAACGAATACGGCAAGAATTCCAGTGAAAAGCTACAATTGAACGTGAGGCACAAGGACTCTTTATTTACTTCTGATGTAAGAATTGTGATTAAAAATAAACCCCAAACGGCACACTTCGAATTCATATGACGACATTATACATATAACTAATACAACAAACTGAAACCAACAACTAATAACATTGATACTCACGAACAATTCGATAGGAATGGATGATGGTAATGATGATGGCGACGACGATGATGGTGGTGCATCGTCATAATCATTTTTTTTTATTAAATCGTTATTTATTATTATTAATCATTTTTATATCACGAGTAACACAGAATGTATCGATACTAATATGAATAACGTAAGGTATTTTCCGTTTGACACTGCGGCAATCTAATTCATGATTACACGTATTTTGGGTTTTTTTTTCTGATTCATTAATTCATATTTTTGGCATAGTTTTTTTTTATTTCTTGTCAAAATATTTTTCCTTGACAGTCTTTGACATTCAAATCAGGCACATGTATGTATAAGTTGCAAAAAAATAGCCCATGTCCAAGCTACACCTAACCCCACGCCGAAGATCTGTCAAATGTCGTACTGCCAATGCCAAAACGCCAAGTCAGTTTCATCGAATGGAAACTCTAGGTCTAATAAAAACAAACTTTATATCTCGTTCTCAACTATGAATACGTTTTAGGAGTGCGTCTCCCGTAACCCTCCCCTATATTCATCAATAAATCAACAAGAACAGCCGTTAAAGCTGACACGAAGGAAAATTAAGACGTGGTTAAAAACTTAGCGCCATATTACCCATCCCTTGGAGGGCTGATATGGAAATATCGCATAAAAAAAAAAAAAGAAAAAAAAAGAGGGGGAGAGAAAGAAATCCATTAAGAGTTTACAGATGATCGAATGCCATTCGGAACTGGCTTAAATGTGAACAGCCATATATTAGAGTTAAAGCTGACTCGACAAAACACACAAGGAATCGGATATTGCAAATTGATTTGTCAAAACCAAATAATAAGCGGTCATCTTTCTTGTATTATTACATGAGAGTAAACAAGAACCAAACAATACCTCTGAATTTGATCAATAAAGAATAATGAGACTGATATAGCTATATTCTGGGCACAAATGCAAATCTGAAATTTAAATACTTTCACTTAGACTTCTTGTTTACACTTGCACAATGCTATTACGTCAAAGTGACTGATCAACAGTGCCGAAGCTACATATCTATCAAGTTCATTGTGTGTGTATTGGCGTCTTTGAATCGTAAACACAAACGACCAATAAATGTTATAATCATTTCGATCTTTAAAATGTTTGGAGACTTAAGTCTTTCGTACATCTACCAAACTACTACATTCCCAAATCTTATTTCGACAGTCAAATGAAAATATGTCCCAAGACGCTAACAAAAATAAGATGTTCACGGATAGCTTCAACAGCCTGATCTGGGAAACAAGGCACACAGATAGCTAATCACCATCTTTCAATTCATTTTAAGCAAAAAGAAAATTAAATCAATAGTCAGCTGTCAGTTCGCAATGCGCTTGATCGACGCTCTGAAGAAAACTAAGTAGTGAGCTTCGTCGAGTTGCAGTGTCAGCGACGATGATAGCCGCGGTGAAAAACAAAAGCATCCCAAACCAATTAAAACTAATTTGGAGAGAGGATCGAAATATGATGGCGTTTTCAGAGGGGATTCTGTAGATCTTAATTTGTCTTTTCCCCGAAAAGTACTTGATATATTTTATACCCACGGTGGGCATAATCAAGTTCTACTTAGACATAGATATAAATAGTATCAGATATATATGGTCGAGTTTTCCAAATAGAAATGCAGAGGCCTGAGAGAGAGAGAGAGAGAGAGAGAGAGAGAGAGAGAGAGAGGTACATTTGGAAGATACCGACGTCTAAATCCAACTACTGATTTACAGAACTCCGGTTGTACACTGCATTATGAATTTTAAGACTGGAATCAAATATTTAATACAAGTACCTGTTTTATTATTCTTGTTGCTGAACATGATTGTCTTTACGACGAGGAGGACCATTCTGCTGACGGCAGTGATGATGAGGATGATGATCGTCATCGTCGTCCTTATCATGCTCACCCTCCTCCTCATCACTATCATCATAATCATCGACGTTAGATCCTTTATTCCGTATTCAATATTTTTCTGAATTACTCTACTCATAAATCTACCACAGAGGAATATGTCATGTTTTTTTGCATTTGAAATTGCTCAACAATGAAGTGGTAGAATTAAATCAACCATATGTCCCCAGATGAGCACGGCAATGTAAAACAATTTGATACACGTGTTGATAAGTATACATAATGACTAGTACAAAAGAGTTTCGCCTCTTAAGAGTTAACTTGCAATAATTCTATTAGCTTGTGAAGCATTTAAAACGCCTTTTTTCAAGTTCTGAGCGTTTTGCTTCGTGACATCAAACGGCCCGCATCCAGAGATAAGTAAATAACTATCTTTCCATTAAATATACCTCATATGTTATTTTGATACTCGTAAATAACCAAACGGAAGCGCATTCTTGGAGAATAAATATCCATGAAGCGTAAAAAGGCGATAAAAACGTTATGATCTGGAATTAAGTAATGACATCGTCTGTGTTGGTGTATCTTGTAGCAGGAATGCCACCTGAACAAAAACGAAGCAAGGAGTTTGTAAAAAAAAAACAAAAACAAAAAAAACCCAAAACAGAAGCCGGGCAATGGGTTTGTAAAAGACAGAAGCCCAACAAGGAGTTTGTAAAAGACAGAAGCCGAGCAATGAATTTGCAAAAAACAAAAAAAAAAAACAAAAAAACGGAAGCCGAGCAAGGAATTTGTAAAAGACAGAAGCCGATCTAGGAGTTTGTAAAAGACAGAAGTCAAACATGGAATTTTTAAAAGACAGAAGCCGGGGCCGATCTAGGAGTTTGTGAAAGACAGAAGTCAAGCATGGAATTTTTAAAAGACAGAAGCCGGGACCGATCTAGGAGTTTGTAAAAGACAGAAGTCAAGCATGGAATTTGTAAAAGACAGAAGCCGGGACCGATCTAGGAGTTTGTAAAAGACAGAAGTCGAGCATGGAATTTGTAAAAGGCAGAAACCATCAATGAGTTTGTAAACTGCAGAATCCGCAACGAGCGAAATTTTGAAAAAAAGAAAGTAAATCGATTATTTGTTAAGAATATAACTGAGAGTTTAATAAGGTCTGATGTTGGTATAGATATATGTTGAAGTTTTGTATCCAGGCCTGATTAGCATATTTTGCGGTCTAGAAGATAAAAGATGTACATTTTACATGAAAATGGGGTTTTCTTTGGGGTGCTGATACTCCCTGCTCCCTCTTGAAGTTCGTCGATACTATTGGAAGATAGGAAAGGTTTGTCATGGCCGTCAGCTGATAGCTGGCATGGTTTAACTTTAGATTTGTCGACGACGATCGAGTCGAACTGGCGTTATGACCAGTCGTTTCGGCTTTTTTAACTTCCTCCTCCAAATGCAATATATACTCATATAGGCCTATTTCACAAGCGAACATTGTGACGCGGTCTATTCATAATAGGGAAGGGTTGGGGATTATCGTACGATTTGAAATCTGATATTGTCAAAGAAGAGGTTCGAACTCGAGATTTTATGTTCTAGTTCTAATGTTAAGAATTATTGACTCTACTGGCCGAGCCAGTGTTACATAGTCACTTTAGCCTCACTGAAGTGTCCGCTTCACAAATCAGACGAGTTTTTGTCAGTCACTTTGCTGCTTTGTATAGAAAGGTATCAATGAACGTGCATTTTCATGCTTTTATGATAAATATTAACTTTATTTCCAGAGCAGGTGCACGCGGGAATAACCCAAACTTTAGATCTACTACGAACAAATTGTGCCGTAATAATTTTGTTGAAAAATTCAAGGATCTGAAGAATTTCATCAACCTAAGTGTGTAAGATATTGCTTACACAGGAAAAAATTCTTTTTATCCGTAAATTAAATTGATATCCTATCTATTACTTCAGATAAATAATGGCATACAAGTGATGCATTTAGTGCATTAAGGGTTCGTCCAGAGAATCGCTCGTTGCGTTGATCAACTAGCACAGATATGAATTAAATATTGACCTGTATATATATATGACGAAATTAAAAGAATGCTCTCTCTCTCTCTCTCTCTCTCTCTCTCTCTCTCTCTCTCTGAATTAGAAATATGTATAGATGATATGTGCATCTCTTCGGTACTGTAAAAGGTAGGTAAACATACAATTTATAAAGAATGAAAAACAGGCGACTCTAATAGAAAGTTAAAAAATAAAATGTGCTTTAAATTACACTACCTTTCACTGTGGAATTTGTGGCAACGGAACAAAGTTCCTGGAGGTATTTCTCTTTTATTGAAATAGTTTATTACACAGACTATCGTTTCCATATTACCCTATTTCACCGCATAATAAAACACGTGCATCTTATGCAGAACGCATGTTCAAGGAGGGGGTCCATCGTCAAACATTGGCAGAAAGTAAAATAACGATTTGTACATGCATTTGTAGCCTACTGAATGAATAATGTTCCAAGTAATCAATTTCATACCTATTATTTTGGTTGAATAAAGGTGACGCAGAGGATTTTTTTTTTAATTTCTTATTTTGATTTTTGAAGAGGAGGAATCCAGAGTTTACCAAACGAGAACTTGAGGAGGGACCTCGGACTTACTGTCATTTCTTAAGCACAGCTCGAACATCGCCACTAAGATTGGAAATCCATGCACGGATCTGTAGGGGGATCCAGATCACCACTCCCTGAAATCTGCAATTTTTTTACCATCATGATTTATGAAAATATTGAGTTGTATGTACAACGTTAACTTTTCTTGCCACAGGTTCGATCCCCTCCTGGAAAAAATTCCTGGATCCACGTATGGAAATCTAAACCTATAGTCTGAAGACAATCTTAAACATTCTTCTGCGGATCCAATATTCCTGAACAACAGTGATTCCTCGATAAATGTCCTACGGGCGAAATCAAGACACAAGATATTTTCAATATTTAAGATATAAGGGTTTACAATATGTTGACAGGCGCAAAATAAGGGTATCAGGGCACTAGATGATGCTTCAGGGCACTAGACGATGCTTCAGGGCACTAGATGATGCTTCAGGGCACCATATAATATTTCAGACCACAAGATAATGTTTCCAGGACATTGGGTATAGTTGTTATAGCTTTATCCTTTCACTGCTTTTACAATTTTACACTATTCCATGTAGGTTAACTTTGACATCCAGTTCAATTTGCCTTATACTTTCTACTTAGACTGTGTTTAATACTATTCGATGTAGCTTCACATGAGGTCCTTTTTTACAATCTTTCTAAACCGGATTTTATACTATGTCATGCATATAATTTGCCATCATGTACTTGAATTTTGGTATATTTAGTATATTTTTATGCATCTATCTGTGCGTATTTTATCCTTCGCGAGGCATGCGGGTCGTATTTCATACTACGCCATGCATGAAGCTTGATAGGCTCTTTACCTTGCTGATTTTGTTCATAGGTGTTTGGCCATTTTTATGTTATTTGCTGCTTGGCATCAATATTCTGTCCAGACCGGATTTTGTACTATGCCATGTGTGCAACCTTGAAATCAACCTACCACTGACCTTAGGCATTTTTTTCACAAAACTGTTCAGATTGAGTTTTATAAAATGCCATACATGTAGCTTGACGTCAACCTCATTTAACCTACGGTATTTGACGGGAAATTATCAGATGGCATACCTGTAACATGCCGTCAACAATCTGTGCTCTGGCATTATTTTACTCTTCCACAAAGACCGGATTGTGTACTATGCCATCCACGCAGCTTTGACATCACCCTCCCTTTAACGTTGGATATTTTTCATAACTGTTTTGTCCGAATTTTATGCTATGCCATTCCTGTAGCTTTGACATCACCCTCCCTTTAACCTTGGATATTTTTCAGAACTGTTAAGTCCGAATTTTACGTATGCCATTCATGTAGCTTTGACATCACCCTCCCTTTAACCTTGGATATTTTTCAGAACTGTTAAGTCCGAATTTTATGCTATGTTGTTCACGTTAGATTTGACATCACCTTCCCTTTAATCTTGGATATTTTTCAGAACTATTAAGTCCGGATTTTATGCTATGCCATACACGTAGCTTTGACATCACCCTCCCTTTAACCTTGGATATTTTTCAGAACTGTTAAGTCCGAATTTTATGCTATACCATTCATGTGGCGTTGACATCACCCTCCCTTTAACCTTGGATATTTTTCAGAACTGTTAACTCCGGATTTTATGCTATGCCTGTATGCAGCTTGACATCTACATCCCCTTTATCCAGCCTTATTTTTTCACATCTGTTAAGACAATATCGCTTGCTAATGATCCTTTAACAATCGTTGTAAACCCATCCGTTTTCCTCAACGAAGCATTTCCACAGATCGGACGAATTTCTTTACCTTTCTTCTAAGTTTTTTTTTTCCGGATAAGAAAGACAGAGATATCTCGGTTTGGTTTTCATCACAAGTTAAAATCAAAACTAATTGGGGTCTGCTTTTCAGCATGCTGAGTACAGCCGTTTTTGATGGTTTTCGTCTGATCAATTAGTTTGGCAAAATTCCGCTGGAAGTTTAGAAAAAAAAATAATCACGTGCAAAAATCGTTTGTTTTCAAGGTTGGGTCAATTATACGTGTTGAAAACCTTAGTTATCAGCTCCGCGAATGGTTTTAAGTAATATCTTTCACTTTTGGTCTTGACAGCTTGCATAAATTGTCACTAGCTTAAATACAATGTGGTACTCTACCCATTCCCAGTGGGACTGCAAACTTAGATGCTCAGTGTATTTTTGTTTGTTTTAATTTTCTGCAATGAATGTTGGTGTCAAGTTTTCGAATTTTAATACAATCGATTTGAGTGTGCACACAAAAATTAGACAAATCATTATGTATAAATTTCGTTTTCCGTTTATCAAATAAAACAAGAACTTAGAAAATTGGCAGAGAGATGCAAAATTATACAGAATTTGGGTTATACTTTACCCCACAGAAGGCCATAGGATAACCGGAAGTGACGCCAGGTTCAGCCATTAGCAAATATTCCCGACCAAGGACATACCGGCAAAAACAACGAAAAATGAAATGATACACAGGACAACCCGTCCAATATAACCACCCTATCCTCCCTGAATAATCAAAATAAAACAAAATAAAAATAACAAAACAAAATGAAACACCTTTGCAAAACAAACCAAATGAAAATAAAACAATGAAACTAGATGACCATGAATAAAATATTATAAAACATTTCAAATGCCGTTAGCGGCATTAACCAGGGTATACTAATGAGAAAATTAAAATTGAATAGACACATATTCTTTTAAAAATTTTGATCTAAAAATATCAGAATATTTAAATATATATACGTGTATATATCTATATATTGACGGACGTTTGACGATTAAGAGTCACCCATTGTGCGTCTTTTATTCCTCTAACAATTTTCTTTGAAAACTATCAACAATATAAAGCAGTCGAAAGTAATTTTCTGGAATACTGAATTCATGAGAGAGAGAGAGAGAGAGAGAGAGAGAGAGAGAGAGAGAGGAGATGAAAATTCCCGGAACACCTGACGATCCCCCGTTAAAGCTTCGTGACACGTTTATACAAAATTTCCAAATAATTTACGAAAAAATCAGTGCATAAACATTGATTAAGCTTGAGTTGAGTTATTTTTGCACGAATCATAAAACTATCAAACACGTGCAAAAATATTGTGAAACTTCTCCGTGGAATGAAAGACGGTTTCCGTTCCACATCACCGCCAAAATCACTCCGCCAAGAATACGTAGGGGATCGGCTTACCGCGCAGATGTGAATTATCTTCCGGAATTTGGCAGCGCAGTCTTCAGCTGTTTGTTTTCTTTCTTTGGAATAGTTCAAAGATTTATCACGGCGTTCTAAGATACACTTTTATTTCCTTTACGACGGAGGTAGATGAAACCAGATGTATCACACGATCGTTTGACCTACGGAACTTTTTGCAGGAGAAAGAAAAACTTGATTATTTTTACAACCTCAAACTGCAATATTTTCATTAACTGGTTTAATTGATAACCATTTGTCACGCCTGCCTGCAGAGCGAGATACAGTTTTGCTTGTTTGTTCTATTGTTAGCCTTTATCAACAATTTTTCAGCCAAATTGAATCTTGCATTTTTTATTGTGTGTGTGCGTGATGATGAACCCTCAGTAACGATGAACGTGAGGAAAGACGCTACCGTATTAGGTTTTTTTCATTTGGTATTGCAAGTCTAATTCTAGGTAGATTTGAACCTACTAGAGATGAATGAAGGCATCGATCGACTGTTTAACGGTAAAAATCTATAAACCACAAGCCACAGACAAACCCCAATAGAAGTGCGAAGTTGGACAGAGCAATATTTGAGATCCATTGGAGGTTCTAGACACTATTCATAAACACCTAGATCTGAGTCACTATAATATTTTTTTTTTTTACTATTTTGCAGTTCTTTGAGAAATTACAATTCGAAAGGACAATATCTTCTTCGTAGAAGAAACTGGATTTCAACCAAAGTGTCACAAAGGACAGCTCTTACTATTTTAAACCATACACATGTCTACAGCCAATGCAAAGATAAAACTGGTCCCGCTTCCTGTTATGCCATTGACGCAATACGGAAGTCCAATACATGTGGTACCCTCTATGTTCGAAGCCTCTGTATTTTGAAAAATAATTTACACCAGAGGCGACTGGGGAATCGATAGTTAACATTTCAATAATAAAATACGTCATTCATTCATGTGTTCATGTCATTTCTATATGTACCGTAGAAAAACTATATATAAAACTATTTATATACTATGTATAAAGAACTGACACGAACACATGAATTAATGACGTACATTGTATTTTACTATCGAAATGTTTTATTATCGATTACCCAGCCGCCTGTGATTTGCGCCAATCATTAACTGGTCAATCTATTTCCTGTCTTTCTTCCGAACGAAACCAAAACGGAATACATAAGATACAGCTGGTGGCATACTCTTCAGTTTTCAATATATGCACTATAAAGAGCAAATACCTGCACCAAATCCTAATGATAAATCTTCCATCTGATTGTTGAGACGGTAAAACACCGGGTCCCGGGCCACAGTAGGTATCGCTCAAGTGAAAGATCGATTGAATGTGCCAAGCCAAGATAAAATTTGCAGACCTTTACCGACATATAGTGATGTTTTCTTACAGGTATTCAAGAGTCTTAAGTGGGACATGAAGCAACAACATAAACAACAACAACATATTTTTTTCACTTGAGGATACCAGTCATATCCTGGTGCCGCTCCTATGTAGATCCAATCGAATTTGTTCATACCAATAATTCACTTATAAGGAATATATCTTATTTTCCCCCGCTTCCCTAACACAATAAACCACAAATGTATGGCAACCAGGCAAACACAAACAAGGTGATAACGCCATCTTCACTTTATCTGAAAGAGCCATTTGTTGTTGCCGATATTGTTATCGTGTTGTTGCTGCTGATGTTGGCATCCCACACAAGAATCTTACAACCACATGGAGACGTCATGATATGCCGAATTTTTGCCAATATCTGGCACCACAGCAACTGTGTAGTAAGGAAATTTTAACATACCGACACCTACTGAGAAATGGGATCTCGAATTTTTAATGTCTCATGCGAAGGACAGGAAAAGCCAAAATAAAGACCCTGTAGAGTACAGCTAGCATAATAAAGGATAAACATGTATTTACATCTTTTTGTACCTTAAGAGACCTAGTCCTTGTTGTTTTATCTATTTTACCCACACTATGAGCGGCAAAAATTAGTCTGGTAGAAAGCATATTACCTTCATATCACATTTCATCGCGGATTTTCATGAGTATTTTTATTTCAAATAAAAGAATAATAATTTGCTCGACAAATTTTCTTAAGATCTCGCCTTAGAGGTAGATAACATTCACAGGTTCCGAACAAATACCTCTCGAACCAGCTTAAATCCGCATGTTGACCAGTCCACGGTTTGAAGGAAAATATATATAACATAATAATTACAAATAAGATCGCCAGGGGTAAGGAGCGCGGCTTCCATTCAACCTATTGCAAACTTGAGCCGGTTTTGAAGTTTTCCTTTTTGCCTGAGTGACCAAGAAGAACGGAGAAATTTTGAAAATCTCTTCATTTAAATTCCCTAACAGAAGGCTTACTGGAAGTCGAAAGAACATTCACCATACAACAATGTATTTTAAGGCTATTAGTGAAATAAATGCGTTGAGCTTACAGAATTTTCACACCTCGGGTCGATAAAATTATAAGATATGGTATTTTAAGACGCAACGACTTGCCTTTAAATTTGACTGGGAAATTTAATTGATTGGCATATGCATTATCGCCCCCATCGATGTGTAAAATTTAATAATTGAAAACCGAAGAATACTTTCTTTTAAACTTTATGACATTCTTATAACACATAAATGATAAATAATAAAACTCAGGTTATTTTTTCCTCTTTTTCCATCTGAGATGACAAATGATTTGATACAACTGCACTGAACGATATTAAGATGTATTAAAGATATTTATACTATTACAAGCTACACAAATCATCACTTTCATAGGTATGAAACATGTATTATTGGTACTCAACGAATCTCTCTCTCTCTCTCTCTCTCTCTCTCTCTCTCTCGTTGTACGCCCCTCCTATATCTCACTATACAATAGTGCCCTCTGCTTTGGCAAAGACTCGGGTATTTCAGAACTATGCTTACTAATTCTCAGAGAATTTTGAAGTCTCTTTCAGAGTCTGACAAAAACACAAATCCAAAAACCTCCATTTTACTGAAAGCGATAAATAAGAAACGAGCCTCTCATCACCATCTACCCATTACATGTATATACCATAGATTTATTTGACTAAACTCAAGAATATCCATTCGCCCATCCGAATCCACACCTCCAGCCAGAGAAAATGAGAATATACAATGTATCTGAGATTAGATAAATTTTAAATAATATGCTACATGTTACCAACTTCATGCCTCAATATTGTCACTCCTGGTATACACCCGTCTCACACTTTCATTTTGACCAATTCACAAAGTACGCGAAAGCTCATGACCTAACCGAAAATGATATATTGGCGATACAGAATATATTTCCTAATGTTCTAAATGCAGGTAAAAGATTGAATAGTAGTAATACCCGTCGTGGTAATATTTTCGATACAAGTTATCAAACAGACATTGGTGTGAGTGTATCTAAATCTTTCACACCTAGGTTATACATTAAAAGTTGACTTAGCCACTTACCCCGTCCTTTTTATGTCTGTTGTTGGTTTAGACAATTTCATGGATAACAAAGTGTTCACATACAATCCACTGTAACCGTATGTCTTTAACGTCCATGCACATTCTTCGGTAATATGTCGACTGTCCTATCACTTTGTAAACAGAGCTTAAATTTAATACAGCACCGCAAGAGATACCTCAGATGAAAGTCTCGAACAAACTGTGTTTATGTACAAAAATGTCGAAATCCGGCGATCTAATATATTCTATATCATCTAGAAAAGCATCGGAGTGAAATTAAATCTTAAAGTAAATGAGATAATCCACGAGTTGTAGCTATCCAGTTCTATGTTAAATCTGTACTGAAACTGATTTGTGTGTGTGTAAAATCCGAGCCAACATTTGCACCATTCACTAGAGTCACTACATGGTTATAATTTTCACAGCAGGTGCGAGGAATTTAATATATAACTTCACCACACTTTTATAATGCATTCATTGTAGCGACAGAGACTTACATGAAGTGCTATAGAAAATCGGCAAACAAGGTACTCCTACGGTTAAACAGCGCTCGGGAATTACCCCAATACTGTGACATAAAGCCGAGACTTCAACGATGAAGTAAGCCTGGTTTAGCCAAAGTACCGTCTACTCGCATTGAGAAGTAACCGTCACTGTTCAAACATACCTGATCAAATATATAAAATTGGGAATAATAAAAACTGAAATACCGGCGTGCATCAAGTATTATTGTAAAACATTGAAGTTTCGTGCTTTATCAAGAGGCAACCAAATCACACCTTGATGTTTACCTAAGTGTTCCAAATAAATTGAAGCCGTAGCTCGCGTTTGACAGAAATCTCAAGAGCTAATGTATTGTTCGATGGGATTACATGTATTTACCTTATTTCGCATATTTATTTAAAACATGAACATGTAACGATGTACTTTTTTATTCATCGTAGCTATATATGTAGGCAATGTCCTTCTTTTTTGTTTCGATAACCACGTGTTCAAATGAATTTATTGCAAATATATGTAACGTCCATACAATTATAACTTCCAACAGTGTAAAACCGTCTTCTATTTTCAAATTGTTATTTATTTAACGTGATAAACCGAACACACCTAAAGAGCATAATGTTTAAAGAGAATCTGGAAAATTAAAGGTGCAATAGAAATGTATATTTTTTCTTTTCTAAACTTAAAATAAATGTCCCGGTGTTGGTGTCGATTATGTATTGTGAAGGCCAAATGGATTAACGTTACATGATGTAGGCTTCTCTCTCCTCTATCATCTATTGACGTGTTCAGAGAGAGAGAGAGAGAGAGAGAGAGAGAGAGAGAGAGAGAGAGAGCAGTTGGATAATCCAATTTCATGTCGGAAAATTATGGATCCACCTATGGAACGCCCCGTTTGACACAGATCACAGTAATGATTGTAAAAGAATATTTTATAGTCAACTTAATCGTCACTTTTGAAGTTGACATTTTCTTAAGCCCGAAGTTACATTAAATTTGCATGGTGTCTGCAATGAGCTGAGGATACGTTGAAAAATAGAATAACATAAATCTTATTTTAAAATCAAAACTTCTAATTAAATTGTGTTTTCCTTTGACACTTCTAATGCCGCACAAAGTAATAATGTCATCCATGCGTGCATCGTCGCCAAGATGAATAAAATATTTGAGTGAAATGTTATCGTAACGATCTTACCATGGCTATCATGAGAAGTTAAACGACAAACAATTTGTTAGGGGTTAAATTGTCGACAGCAGATTTAGATAGCGTTCATATTATGAAACAACTCCTATTCACATCTAACACCGACTTGCATCCATTACCAATTGTTAAAAATGTAGGTACTCGGACGGTGCAGAGCAATTTAACATGTATGGATAATGTACATCTTCGCACGTACACACGTACTTTACATACATACATACATACATACATACATACGTACGTACATACATACATACATACATACATACAGTCTAACCTGTTTTAAGAAACCGTCCAAGGGAAAGGGAAAGGCAAATATGGCAATTGGTCTCTTAATTCAAGTTAGTTATGCAGGGATACCCAATTGTGGAACCATGCATTTACGTTAAATAAGACAGCGTTGTGTGTTACAGAACCTTTATCTGCACGTGTCTTTAGTACCATTAATGCTTGTCTGTATACAAAATATCAAGACTGTATACTTTCGAAGCCAAATATAGTTTCTTTATTTCTGTTGCCTTACAAAATCTAATTTTGCCTCAAAGTATTTAGAACTTGTATTGGCTACCACCCCAAAATATCAACAATTGTATTTGAACGATAATGAATATCTGAGACCCGATGGATTTATCATGCAACCATTCTAAAACTATGCCAAGTAAATTTATTTCATACCTATTAAAACAATCTTTAATTCTCATTAAACATGCGAAAATGATATAGGCTTGATGACCTCTTATTAGAATTATTTTCACCATGGATTACAGATAGAGTATAGAGTAAAGGGAACGGGTATGTATACTAAGAAGATATATAGGGACAGACGTGTGCTGTTCCAAAACTGACTTCTGAATTAGTGATCTACGAGTATTTGAAGATAAAGTTAAAGAAGATACAAAATGTATCTATTTTTAATATGAATTCCCACCGTTTTCTCGTCGAACAATACATAAGACGTCACTATTGGATATTTCCCTGGATATTACCATTTCTAAAAGTTGTCATCTTTGCACTGTACTACTTTACAAATATTCCTAAAAACTTTCATTATATATATTTTTAGCCGAATTGAAAAAAATTACATGTACATGCTCCTTGTAGCATTTTTTATTGCATACCAACAGGGGGCGCTGACTCCTCCCGGTCACCTGGTCCCGCCCCGTTAGGGATTTGCATTTGTTTTCCACGTAGAGAACGTCACTATCCCGGACTTGTCTTATTTCAGGACTTTGGTTTTTGTGAGTGTCCTTCGCTGATTCTTCAATTTTACTTGTAAAATGTCAAATATTTTGGTGTCTAGGAACACTACACTATTTCAAGGTATTCTTTAATTTTCTAACACATGTACTAGATTGTTTAAATTAAAAGAGATACAGTTTTAATATGCAATGTGATTTAAACATGTTTTAAGTCGAGACGCCAATCTTATCTATAGATTGCTCATTACCATATGCAAAGTGTAATTCATTCAAGTTTGACTTATTCATTTTTGTTCAAAATGTAACCTTCATGTTTCTAAAACTGTAGGCATATTGTACAAGATGAATTGAATAAAGCAAAAGACAGGGCATTTTTTAAAATACTACCTTGTATACATTAACTAAAATTACAATCCAGAATAAAATTGATATTTTCATTTTATTCACGATCAATATTGAATTATGGCTACAAATCGACTCCCCATCTCTGTTTCTGTCCCTCCTACACTTAATTCGTTTGTCCTTGAATTAATGCTATATTATTTGTTTTGGTTTTATTTTTGAATAACTCTGAATGATTTTAAAGGGGAGTTAAAGGCGACTCATGAATAAGGAACAATCATAATTTTGGTTGCTGGAACTTTCCTAGATCTATGTCCTTCGTATAGCTTATTGCATGTAGGTTAAAGTCCTTAACTTAGGTCAAAACTGCGTAAGCTCTGACGCCAGGACATGAGTAATATAACATTGTAAAATTACGATGCAACGACACCAATGACGGCTTTTTCTTTAGATTTGCAATGAACTCGCTAAAAAGACTGATGCATTTATTACAGATTATAAATCAAAACCAAATCGAATTAAATTCATCTTATATCCTAAGGTAAGTTATTCCAGCTTCAAATTTAAAAAAGTAGCAAAATGAACCTGTGTATGACAGTAAACAGAGGTCAGTAATGATTAAGATTAATGATATAAACAATTTGAAAAACTTTATCGAAATAAAACGAAAGTGAACATCCGTATTTGATGGCGGACACTTTTTTTGCTTTATGCATGGAGAAAGTAATGCACTCGATGACGTTTGTACGGGACTATTATATTGTTTCTATTAGTGATGGAACGACGCTAAAAGACGCTATCCCACGGTAACGTTGTTCCAGTGAGAAGATTACGTAGCGTTACATTCCATCGCCATTGGAGGTACTAGTCCTGCACAAAGGTTCCGGTTATAATTAATGTTTTCTAGCATGATTATATGGAATTCCCCTAATCTTTAACCCTTAATTAAAATCCCGGAATTTTCGATAGAACTTTATAAAAAAAAATCTACCTGCCATTGAGCAGTTCATTCATAACAATATGAACACCATGTTTTCATTTGCTGTTGAAAATTCAAAATTTTCATTTGGCTTTCAAGGGCCCTGTAAAATTAACATCAAAAGCATCCGGGGATATATATTTCACTGACATGTTGTAAAAAACACCTAACAGTCGGCTTGCAACACAACCGCTATCATTTCGATGACCTTTCAAATTACCCAAAGAAATTTATTGGGCATATTTATGGGCAATGTATACTTAGAATTACTCAACACAACTGAGAAAAAGTTGATTTTCAACACGTTTAACATAAATCAGCTACATTTCTCCACACATAGTTCTGATAACATATGCAAATATTAGCCGACCCACACCGGATCGCTTTCATACGGCTGACAACAATTACCATTTGTTTTTATCCTCACCAATATCACTTACAACATTATTAGCGTGATACTGCCGCTCTGTATTATCATATGGTACACATGTTGTTGCTTTGCATTCTTTTTCAAACATTTCAAACTCTAGTAAAGCTGTTACGGTGAACATTTGATAAATTTTAAGTGAAAATCTAAAATTGTTAATGCCATACACATTCAACCCTCTCTTAATCTTCCACTTAAATGTTATCTCTCTATCTCTTGTTTTTTGTCTAAATACATAGATATAACACACACACACACACACACACACACTCTCTCTCTCTCTCTCTCTCTGCATTTTGCCATATTTGCTCGACTAAATTGCATTGGCCTCTATAGCACATATGCGTTGTGTCCTTGACATATTGAAAATATGTCATATTTCTTTTATTATGATGTCAGTATCAAATTGTAGTTCAGTAACATTTGACAACATTCACTGTTTCTTTGCAAAACGCTGAAAATTTCAGACAGCTTACACAAAACCACAAATATAAAGTTGATGCTATACTTGCATAACTACATTGGTTTTTACAAATTGTAACTTTGTTTACAACATTTACAATGTCCAGCAATACATAACATAGACGTGGCAAAATAATCAATACAGGAACCATTTTCATCCATGAAAGCAAATTCATTGAATATGCAAAGAACTCTGAGCTACTATGTTTCTATTATATTAAAAACTACAACAACAAAAGAAATTCATAATTCCTTAGATAAATCTGTTGTAGCGCTCCACATCATTACAGAACTATCAAAATGCACTAATATGGAAAGATGTTCTTTTATCAGAATATTACATGGTCAGTATTTCTTGTTGCCCGCACTGACGTTCACTTGTCTAAAGCGACGAAACACATCTGACCCCAATTGAATATTTATAGAGACGTATTACTTGCGAAAAGGAATTTCTATTATTTTCTTAGAATTTAATCATAAATGATAATGTATAATAGGGTATGCAAGGAAATGTCTTACAGACCGGTATTTACTACAAAACAATCGTGATGGAATATGAATCACCAAAAGCACGTCAAATAATTCTTATTTACTACATTAAGATCAATATCTAATCAATTTCACTTAACTATAAGAATGAAATGTATTTCCTTGTCTAACAGATTTCTTGAAATGAACACTATTGTCATAAAACGTATCAATGGGCAACTGCCTGTATATACATGTACATAAAGTATATATTTCTTTAGCAGGTACTGCATGCCGGTTATGATTTTAAGGACCAAGCCAACTTTCTTATATATTTATTCCTCATGCAATATACCCACCGGGGCCTGACAAATAAAGTATTTCGGATATCCCAATATCGTGTTATATCTATATATCAGAATTCAAGAATTCTTTAGGGCAACTAAACATTTCATTGAATGATGCCTGAAGAAGACAAGGGTATATAGTTGAATCTCGCTTTTAAGAACACTTAAGTGACAGAAAATAGAATAAATATGAGTACAATTACAGATTGATGACAGTCCTTAATGTGAAGTTGCCTCTAAAGCGGGTATTCTGTTTTTACTGTATTTTGAAAATCAACTTGCGCGCGGAGCACTTGTTTCTTGCCCTTCCGGAGCACCTGATATACCCCCGGTTTTAGTGGGGTTTGTGTTACTCTATTTTTGGTTTTACTCGTCTTGTTGTGTGGATTGCTGTTTGAGTTATTGTATCTTTTTGTTTTGTTCATGGTTTTGCCTGCTTTTCGATTTTTTTGCATTTAGATTTTCTCCATTATATCTTCAGCTATCACCTTTTTTATTTCACACAAATTACCTTAATACATTCAACGAACCGAATTTTAAATTATCTAGATAAATCAAGAACATTTAGTTGATAATCAGACAGGATTAACTTTGATTTGCCGTAAATGGTATACCCCTAATTTGCATGATTTTGCCATTAAAAAGCATACAGCCTACTTTCAAATAAACATGTTAAAATTGGAATCCTCTAAATTTCAAGAGTTGAAGTGTATTATTTAACTATGACACTGCCATATTCAAATGAAACATATAATTTAAATGTCGTTAAACGTTTCAATGGGCAGTGCTATGTAATCAAGGACTTCAGATCAAAGTCTTCCAAATTAAGTCTTAAATTTATATAATGTCTATAATAAAAAAGCAAAAGATCTTTGTTGTAAAACCCGATGTATATGATACTCTCATTTTTCCACCACTGTCGTCCAAAGACGTCTCAATTCTTCAAGTAGGTGAGATTTTCTGGCATTCTGTTGGAATTGTAAGTGTTTGATCCTAAGCAATACATATCCCTACCGTCATAAGACTAAGAGTTCTGTCAAAAATAGGTTAACTGGAAAGAAACTGAAATTGAATTTATAACAAGAAAATCAGCTTAGAATCTGCAAAAGCAGCGAAGATAAGTCTGGAAAGCTATGGTACGAAAGGCAAAATGACGAAAGGACGAAAATAAAAACAGCTTTAGGTCCAATCTGGCTTTTCGGTAAGGGTCCAGTTAAATAAAATAAAAACATGAACCGATATTACATTTGAATCTTGAGGTGATCTAGATAGTTTTGCCCAATTGTAAGATAGGACGAGTTTATTTTCACTGAGTAGACATGGGCAATGTCACTTTACTGTAGGTAGCGAAAAATTACATACACGAAAGTCAATTTCATTTTAATGCTAAGTGTTTATTGTTGGTTACATGAAGCATAGGCCAAATGAGTTAAAATCGTAACGGTTAAAATCTAATGAAAGTTTCTCGGGATCAAGATGGCACCACTGGCCAGTGTAAGTACAGTTACCCACCCTCCGTCTACTTTATTACAAGACTTACTGCGCATCTACTCGTACGTCCTCCCTATCAGCGGATGATACAAATGGTCTTTTGTCATTTGCTATCTTTTTAATGAAACCAACTCAAAAGTGAGAACACTACTTCTATAAGTCATATGTTTACTTATGAATTTATGTGTCAGGGCTCACGGCGAGTGTAACCGGTACTTACTCCTCCGTATTTTGTCCATATAATTATTGATTACTCGTAATTATGGAGCCACACAATTATTGAAACTTTTGATTAGTATTACTGTTCCATCGATCTCGCGGTATACTTTTAAAACAAATAGTACGTAACATAGTACAGTTAGAATTACATTCATGCTCACTTGCGTCTTACAATTCGCTCTCCAAAAGTGAAGATATTTCAATCGACCGGTGGTGGAACAACACGGGTGGAATATTAAATGACAAACAGACC
>JACSZP010001564.1:0-12698 GCA_016161895.1 Pinna nobilis
TTTTTTTTTTTTTTTTTTGCTGTTAAGAGGTTACCATTAATTCTTCAATTTGAAAAAAAAAATATCTAGATTTCTTTCAATTATAGTTACTGTTAATTACTAAGACGTAAAACGATGCTGTATTTTTTTCTTTCGGAAGATACTTTTGAAAACTAACCTAACATGAATTGGCTGTTTTGCTGTTTAGCAGTGCTGTTAACGGCTGAGAATGAACCAAATTGATTATTTTAAATTTTAAACGTTGCTGTTATTAGATTAAGCTAAAGGCATACTCTAATTTTCCCCTTTTTTAATGTGCTGTTAATGGCTTACACACGGAAACAACGACTTATTTTGCATTTCTGAAGTTTTCAATAATCGCCATTTTGAATGAATCATATGTGTTAAACGCCACTTTTTACATAAATATCCCTTCATTTAGCCTCGTAAAGGCTTCACAATATTTGAAATTTGCACAGGACTTCATTTTCGTGGGGCCAAGTAAATTTTGACCGGCGACTTTTATTCTTACTTATAAACAGGCTGTTGCGATCAAAATTTTAACCCGGGTCCAGTAGTCCAGTAAACAAGCACATGTTTACAGAACCACACGCGATTCCATATTTATAGTAATTCCGGGTCATATTTTCTAATGCGCAACAGTGTCTGATACCCGGCAAACGACCCCCGTGAATGGTTATTGATCAATATGTTCAGCTGATATTTGGGTATAACTATATATTTACAACTATACATTTATAACCCCAATATATTACAGTCATCATAGAAAAGTGTTTACATGTTAATAGACATCAGCAATGCGCCAGAATTTAATGCCGCTTTTCATTGCTCATTTCAGATCATCAATAGCTCTCCGATGCAATTTCCGGAACGAATTACAGAAAATCTTAGCAAAATGTAGAGCGACTGCATAATCGTTAGTGGTAAATGGAGTTTAGTCACACCTTCGTTCAAAAGTGATAATTTAATACATGTAATTGTTGAAGATGTGTTATGAGAGATTTAATTAAAGAATATGACATTCATCAGTACACCTGTCATTAAATTATATCACGTTTTGCAATATTCTATTCTATGTGTAATCTAGGACATTACATTGACGGAAAACTTAGTATCTACATCACTTTATCGGAATTGCATCCTACAGAACTGTGGAATGTGATGAGTCTCAAGTCAGACTGGTTACGAATCTGCAAGAAATAAGATATAAAAGTAGACTATTGACATAGGATGATGGGTTCGATTCGAAATTGTTCAAGTGTGATTGGAGAACCTGTCAAATCGAGAATAGATTATTCGATGCTCCAATATTTTGATTCGCCAGAGGTTCCGGACCTTCCAGAGTGGGAAATTGCTCTGAAGGTTATTTTCTACGTGATTGCGTTCGTGATAGATATAGTTGGAAATTCAATGGTTCTGGCGATTGTATATCTAAACAAACGGATGCATACAACTACCAATATACTGATCCTTAACCTAGCCATTTCCGACATACTTGTTGGATTACTGTGCATGTGGGTCCATCTTGGAAACCAAATCAGCCCAGATTGGCCATTTGGTCCATTTTTATGCAAATTCCAGACGTTTATACAGGGTAGGTTGTAAATTTCTTTTATTTTCATACTTTAAGTTGACTTTTTCATACTGTATAATGAGCATGTATAAAGGTCCTTTACACCTTTTTCATTATATGTGCATGCATTTTATCTTTTCTACTTAATCTTATTTATCTAGATTTTGTTTGCATCAGTCAACTTTTTCATAACCCTTATGAAACTTTGATATATACATTCGCATAGTCTTCAAACCACAGGAACGATCTTTTCTATTTTTTACCTTAACATCAAAGTGAAGTTATTCAATTTACTACAAAAGCTACAATAAATGGAAGGGACACTCTGCTGAAATATAAATATTCTAAGAGAGCAATGAAAACTAATTGTGTGGATATGCGTGTGTGTCAGTGCGTGTATGTGTGTTTTTGCGTGTTTAAGTATTTATGTGAGTTTTCTTGCTTCTGTATTTGGATATTTCTATGTACGAGTTTGTTTAAATGTATGTAATATCGAAAAAAGTAATTCCTTTTTAAACTTTTAAATCTATTTAAGACTTTTAAATTCATTATGACACAATTTTGTATCATAACAAGATTCTGTAATGTTTGATGCTTGCGTTCATAACGGTGTCACAGAGTCAAAATGAAACTTGCTTCCGTTAGAAAAAGAATAAGTTTAATAATAAATTATGCTTTTTTCTCAGAATATAATTGAGTTTTATGTAAGCCTTAAATGCTATTCGGGTGGAATATATCAACGAAAATTAAAATCATTCAATATTTTCAAATAGTCATCTGACATTGTCTAAATAACCATTAATGGTCACTGGCGTGACTCCATTTGCGTATCCTTGACTTGAACTCCTCATGGCACTTAAAGTCTGTGTAAATAGAAGAATAATTAATGAGATGTTTTGTTCCACAATAAGACCACAGTCAGACGTGTTTGTCGATGATGAATTCTACAGTCAATTACTTTGCAAGCGACATGATTGTCAACTTGACCAGTATATAAATGTTTTCCTTGTCCAATCATCAGAGTATTTTACATTATTGTTAGGATTAAGTTTAGGTGCAGTGTGACATCTGACTCCTGATCTCACTTCTGGATTGCCCTATGTCCCACTTGTCTGATAATAAATGAATGTGTCTATTGTCTCCTGAATGATTAAGTATTTATAATTCATTCATAAATTTCATGAGTTGAAACGTTTTCTTGTTTTACATTTTTAAGTCTATGCTACTATGATGATTCTTAACTGAAATAGTATCGTTTCAATATAATTTAATAACCATATGTTTTTCTACTCGACACGAAATGATATCTTTCTTTTCGTTACTGAATTTAACATTTATTTTACAACATCGACATCGCTGGCATTAACTGCTTTAGACATAATTACTTGAGACTTTAATAGCTATATAACTCTTTAAAGCTGTTTCTTCTCCGTTAAGTCCCATGCATCTCTGGAAGCTACGTTGATGACACCACAAATATCAATTACGGAAGACTGATGGACTTTTCTCAACTTAAAAAGGACAAAGGAAAAAATATAACAAATATGGCAGTCACTGTATGAATGAAATAGGCCTGTTGTCGAGTGTGACTTATACCAAAAAGAAATAATAAATCAAATTTGCATTGGTTTTCCCATGTGACGATATTTTATATTTGATATTTTGCAGTTATATCTGTAGTGTCCAGTGTCCTGACGCTGACCATTATTTCCATTGAGCGATTCCTAGCGATCATATTTCCTCTCAAAGGAAAGATGTCCACAATGGCAACATGTATCTCAATTGCAATATCCTGGCTAATATCCGTTGCAGTGGCAACGCCAAATTTGATTGTGCGAAAAGAAATGACCATTCAATGGCGGAACCGGAAGGAAGTGTGGTGTGATGAAATATGGCCGAAGTACTACACAGATAACCATTGTGGATCCGACCAACCGGGAAAAAGGATATACTACACAATACAATCTGTTGTTATGTATTGCATCCCCGTTTTTATCATGATTTTGACATACTCTATAATTTCAATCAGACTTTTGCTCAGAAAACTCCCCGGTACTACTATAGTATCGACAAACTCCGTCCAAGAGAGAACCCGTCGAAAGGTTGGTTTTTTGAAAAAAAAGAATTGATTCTGTAAAAATGTTGCTTTCTTTTTTGATGAAATAAATACTCATGAACGATAGTAATTCATATGAGATATTACTATTAATTAGATAAAAACAACTTCTAAGATAAATAAAGCTAATTGTATTTAAAATAATATCTCGATAAAGATCGAACATTTTATTTAAAAATGAAAAATTGATATGGGAAATGCAACAAGTTTCCCAATTAAAGAAAGCTTTTAATCATTAATTCATTTCTGATTCCAGGTAATTCGAATGCTGATTATGATCTTAGTAGTGTTTATTATTTGCTGGACTCCACAACAAGGGCTAATAATGTGGAACATATACAGACCTGCAAACATACAGGTAAGTAAAAATAGAACTAACAGCAATAGAAATAACAACACACTGACAAGCAAGCACAAACAATCTCAAAAATCTGAAAATGAAATTTGAAGATATAGTTACAATGACTTAAGTTACTTGTAAATCGTCTCATATCGCGCAATTCTTCCCCTATACATGATTTTGGCCGTAAAAGAGATAAATCTTCCGGCAGCATTTGACTTTCACATGTCCGTCGAATATTTCCCATGTAATATGTATGTGTCGACGGTGAATACATTGATCTATCTTATGTTGTATCATGTAGAAACCAGGTCACACGTGTCCAGCTCTTAAACATTCCCTTATTAAGTGTGTGAAAGTAGGCGACAGCGAATGCCACCTTGTCTGTTTTGCGCTATAAGATTTCGTCATGTCGACTGCATAACAAAACAAATTGAATAATATGTAATAATATTTAATAATATGAAAGAGTTTTTTTCAGAAATAAAGTACAGTCTTATATGTTTTAAGAGACCGTCCAAGGCGTAGATGAAATTATGGTCACATATGACAGGTGGTCTGTTACTTTAGGCGGCTAGCGCTTTCTCTAAGGCAGGTTAGTCTGAATATCTTATTTTTCCTGGTAATATTTTTCAGCCTCCACAGTACATAAAACCAGTCCAATATGTGGCCCTGTACATTGCTTACTTCAACAGTTCTCTCAACCCCATTATATATGGAGGATTTAACGAAAACTTTCGCAAAGGTTTTAATGATGCCATAAAATGCAACTTGCTGAAAAGGATCACTCAAGTTCACCCAGGTTTGTAGAAATATAACATTTTCTCCGAGATTAAAGAGTTAGAATTTTGTATTCGAGTGTCGGAGGTGACTACATTTCACCATGCCCTGCGATTACTTAAGGTCGTTTATATAACAAAGTCCCGTATCACAATAAATGTTGTAACTTTGAAAACTCTTCATTGCTCAATTGTTCTCGGTGCCGAGTAAATGTTAAAATTTGGTTTCCTTCCCGAAATTCGTTGACGTATCCGATCAAAAATTCTTGATGGAACGTTAAACAACCGTTAAAGAGAAGTCTTTGGGTGTTTTTCTAAGAGGAATGGTATATATCTCATTCAGAACATTTAATTTACAGGTTTAAATCAAACATAATTTTACAGTTCGTACAATGTATTTTTAGAATACAAGATATACTTGGATTTCGGACGAGGGGTGTTTGTTACTGTCTTATCATGTTTCTACTATCTTATGATGTCACGTTACAAGTCTTTCATTATGGCAATATACAACTAATCAAACACACGAAAAGAACACGTCATCATATTTCCTTTTTAACTTTAATTAAGTTAAGCACTTCTCAGATAATTTCATTTGCACTTAATATGGTATGACTTAAAGATTCGTACTGGAATATTTCGATCACTTGGCAAAACAAAATCAAGTAAAGCCCATGCGCTTTATTTTCCACGTCGCAAATTGTTACATTTGGAACCCCTGCTGATAAGCACGCTATAGTTGTCGTTCTTTTCATGTAACTGTCTTATGTACTCAATCGGACATAAAGCGACGATTAGCAGTTGAAAAAAAATTATTCTCTACCTAGGCTAAACTTTGAACATTTGATGTATTTAGCTAAAACATATGAACTTTTCTATTATCAAGGCATCATCTGAGCATATTTTTCGTTTTACATATAAAACATAATTAGTCGTAAAGATTATAGGCAAATTAATTATAATCTAATAATGTTTTCAAGTCATGCATTGATCAACACAATTGATATCTTGATATTTTGCAGAGAGCAGAGGAACCGGATGTCACGTGCCAGATACAAAAGGAATTACAACAGCCAGAACTACAGAGTAGCATCCAAAGAGTTCTGTTTATATAAAATTTGGAGCATAATAATTATTCAAATTATTCATTTAGATATTTCATTGTTACTTTCAAGCTGTCGACTGTTGCTTTCAGACATGATGCTCTTAGTTTTGCGGGATGCGATTTATATTCGGTAATAAATATTTCATTATCATTCATACCTTCATTTAGATATTGACATCGATGAGATTTATTTTGTGTAAGAATTATTGTGAGCTACCTTACCTTGTTTACTCACGTTGCGCTTACATCAAACACATACAAACAAAGACATATCTATGTATCGGTAACGCCTTATGTCATATTTATGTAACAAAATTCCAACTCACATGCATATGGATTTCTTCTGTGTATAATAAGTTTCTAAATCGAAGCAGGCTACTGAGAAACAAGTTGACTTTACGAGGGTTCCAATAGTCTTGGTAACAGTCAGCATTTGGCCAATATTCTGGTCGGTATAACGGCTAGATTATTAATACAACCTGTCTTTGCGTCGGATGTTGTCTGCCAATTGCTAGGCCGCTCGCGTTAATATTGACTACGGATTCTTCCTTTACCAGATCAAGATATAGGGTTCACGGAGTGTGTGACCGGTCGATAGGAGATGCCTTCTCCTTAGTATCTGGTCCCAGTTCTGATTATGTCCAGAATTCTGTATTTGTCCAACTCTTTACTTCCTATTACTTATAGGAATTATCTTCTTTTGAGAATATCATAATCCATAATTAGCAGCATTTTATACAGTTTGGCTATTTTATCATCTCTTTTCTTTCTCTCTTCCTCTAAATTAATCTCCTCATAATCTCACCTTAATTTTATATCTTATATCAAACGATACAGAATATTTCGAATCACCAGCTTCTACAGAGTTGACTTTTTCGACGACCTTCAGGATCTCTAAACAAAACGTATACTTGACCATTTAAATTACAAATTGAATGATGAATACGTTTTTGCATTAATTTCGCCGATGATGGTCGCAAACGAGAAAAGATTATGTGTGCGACAAGGGAAACTTAAACCTCATCACCTGTTTAACAGATATACTGCAAGCAGGTCATGATGACGTCCATAGAACTTTGAATATGACGACTTCAATTTAAGCATCAGGAACCCTTGGTTAGATAGCTTCTTTGTCAGTAGCAACCTTCTATCAAGGACATCCTGATAGGATATACACACGGTATAAAATTTCCTATCAAATGAGAGATTTAGGCCTATACTCGATATGCAGAATAGTGCTTGGATATAGGTGCTGCCTAAAATAAAAAGTTCACAATAGATAAATTGAAGTCAACCGTAAAGATTTGTTCTCAGCTGTCCCTCATTGTCAATTCCCAGGTGTAGGACAATGCATGAAGCAGACCTGGCAGTTTCCGTGATGTCCCTTATTCTAACAGTTCTCTCGTTATTTCTTCAATTTTATCTCTAAGATCGATCCCTAGCATTTCTTTTGAACAGCATGAAACATGATCATACAAACATCTTTTTTTAACGAATATAAACTCATGAAAACTGAATCTGTGTGTTTGTTATAATTCGTTATTGCCTAGCAACAAAATGAAATGTGGAAATCGTAAAAACTTGTGTTCCGTCAGTTTTTTTTTCATACTGTAGCTTTTATCTACCGATATACAGCTGCAGAAATGTATTTGCAAAACATTCGCCAAGTTGTCTCATGTCAAGAAATATGAGATCCAGAATCGATTACTGTAGAATACTTGTTTGCGTGATTTCAGTGTGTTTGTGGGTCGCGTAATGTCATTTGAATAGTAGTAGTAATACAAATGCACAAACAAATCATAAAAATTACAAGCCTTTACTATGCCGCATATTTGTGACCTAATAGTCACCTGTATAAAGACCCTGTACTATCAGAAATTCGCACGGGATTCACAAAGTTTGTCAAATCGTCATGACAGAAAATATTAAAGCAAACCCTCATTTGACTGTGGGCGCACAGTGGATGTTTGCTCCTCCCTGGCACCTGACCCCACGTATGAATGTTTGTTTAGTATGTATTAGTCCATTATCCTTTGGATTTGTGTATTGGTTGAAGGACCTTTTATTACTTAGTATCTGTCCTTTTATAATTTTACACGAAATGAATTTTTCCAATAATGCTGATTTATTTCGTGAAATGTATTTATTCAAACACAAAGGTATTGTGGGACATTTTTAATCTATTATCGTGGAATGAACATTCTTGATAAAAATGACATGCACCAACGCAAAGTGTGTAGGTTGTGCCGGTAGCGATAAGAACTCACGTTCCCATGTCCAATCTCCATGTTTTGCACGCATGTTGAATTCACTCAACTCTAGTATTTCGCATATTTTCATATTCTACACCGAAACATTGGCTCACTGGATCAGTCTGCCATTAGTTGAAAGCATGTCAGAAATTCATCAGAGCCTGCGAGTTCACAATGGTTTATCTCGGTCGACTGTCCTCGATTTAGAAAGATTAAATAAAAGTTGGTTGTAGAAAAGGGCAATATAGACTTAGAAGAGCCAAACAGTCCGAACTGACCATTGCACCCAAAACTAATTAAGTTGTATATTCCCATCTGACCCTTTCGTTTTGCTATCGATGTGTAACTTTGTATTTTGAAACTAAATAGGAACAATTCATATGTATATCCGGTCTATTTTGGGATATTATTTTTTTCAACGAAAAACATTTCATTGCAAGTTCATAATTGTTCTAGAGACTAAAAATATTTGTCAATAATCAGGTCCACATTAGTAAGCACCCCGGATAGGCCATTGATTATAATTGATAAAATATCGATATTTATTGTTTATCAAAGGATTACATTAGACTGTCATCGTTATGAAAGTAACCCAGAAAACTAGGCTCATTACAGAAAATAAATGTGACAGATGTTTTGCTCAATATCGAATCATGAGCAAGGAATTTCGGTGTCAGATGAAGCTTGGTCTTGTTCATTTCCTTGAGCTGAATTGGTATAAACATATTGAGTCGCAATCAGTAAATGGGGCTTAACAAATAGTCTTATCTGAAAGACAAATATAGCAAGTCTTATCATATTTATGATATTTTGAGAATGATGATCTATAAAATTAGACTTTATTTATGCCTTATCACTGTTAGGGCATTTATTGAATCTAGGTTTTACACGCGCATCGGGAGGAATTTAAATGATTTGAGTATTGGTTTTAATGGTCGTTTTCAAAGTGTTAAAGTTTAACTTTCGCCACTCAGACAAGTCAATGTGATGTTGAACTCAACAGCAGACAGATTAAGACAATACGAACTTTTACTACAGAACGAAAATGGAACACTTACAGATTTATTTGATGATTTGTTTGAAAATTTTACAACGACGTTGAAAAAAGATCTTCCAGAGTCTGAGAAAAATTTCAAAATTTCTCTGTATGCGCTGGCAATAGCAATATCATTATTCGGTAATCTGACATTAATTTTCGTCATTCTGAGTACGAAGAGCCTTCGAACAAAATTTAATTTTTTCGTTCTGAATTTAGCTTTTGTGGATCTGCTTATTCCGTCAACTTGTATGTGGCTTCATTTGATTCATGATATAAATAGATCCCAGTGGACTCTCGGAGCATTCTTCTGTAAGATCAATACATTTATGCAAGGTAAGAGCACTATAAAGTCAAGACAATTAAAAAACTTTGCCCTTGTTTTGATTTAAAATTCTTCCTTAACTGTCACCTTGTTGTGTCTTGATTTTGGTTTTATATGACTTTCCCTTTTCCCACTTTTTCGAACACCGAAAAGATACAGATAAACTAGACATTTCATATTAACTGATGCAAATGTTCTTAAATTTTAAGAACTTCCAGCTTTGACTTTTAAATTTCATTTTCCGAGTAAAGTTGTAGTTTGAAGTATTGGAATCCTACCTATATAAATAAGAAATTCTTCTCATCCTTATTAAAGGAGAGGTCAGTTTAAATTTGTTTATTTTATTAATGTATGTCCGCAGTTTAACTAAGACGTAAAATACACGAACATGTATATAACAAATTAAATCATCCCTTCGTAGAAAGGCTTTTTGTACGTAGATTTCCATACCATTGTGCTAAAACATATCCAAATATGGCTGTTTACGCTCATCGAATAAAGTATAAAGAAATGTTCAATGAGACGTGTTTGATATTTTCCTTCGAAACTATCATATCTTATTTTTCTTTTTCAGTGCTTGTGGTTTCAGTGAGCACTTTTACATTGACACTCGCGGTCGTGGACAGATATCTTGCGACAACAAAGCCTGCTTTGATAAAATACACACAAGGACATCAAGTTGCTATAATTATCATAATATGGATAGTGAGCACCATCTTAGCATTGCCATGGGCAGTATACACAAATCTTGTGGAATTCAATTGGATTCTTGGACATGAATCTATCTGCCAAGCTCATTTTCCGTCAATGACATCGAGGAAAATATATGTAACAATACTATCATTTATAGGGTATGTTGTTCCCCTAGTTATAATGTTTGTCCTGCTTATATTGGCAATACAGAAACGAAACAGACCGCGACAACCATCACTTCCTATTACTGAAATACGTGATGATATGAAAAGAAAGGTAAGTCGTGATCTCAATTAATATTCACTTCTGAATGTTTGAAATAAGAAATGAAGCACTACCATGCGATGTTCGAAACAACTCCCATATAATACTAAGTAAAGAATGTTAAATGTAATGCTTTATTCAGTTAGCGAGAATTGTTGGTTGTTCGAAAATCAAATACTGGCTCTCCTCTAGTCTAGTTAGGAATGAAATGGTCTGGAACCTTATTTACGAAGAAATTCATGGATAATCTGCGAATAAGGTCCCTAAACGTGAATAAAATTTTCGAATCACGGACGGGATGGACTAGGGACCGTATTTACAATATTCAACATTTCGCCCCTGTAAACTTGTAATGTCTCCGTTTGAGATAGTGTGTTTACAGCTTTGCGAAAATGGTGTAAGATTTCCACAAATGTTGTATGAAACTTGCATAAAATGTTTTTAAAATCCGCAATTACGAATTTCCCGCATGCTTTATAAATAAGATACCTGCTGATATCCAGAATGAGTAAGTTGCTCTTGTCAACTTATTCCACAACTGGCAAGCTCTCTTACCCAGTTATATATCAAACTCGACGAAAAAGTAATTATAAGACACAAATCGAACTTGTTATATTGTATGTGACTTTAAAAAAATATATTCTTAATGAAACATTTTTCAAAGATTGATTATAAAGGAACAGCGTGATTCATCCACTGTGTCGCCCATTTTAAGTCTTGTTAATCAGCCAAAGCCTTATATCATCTAAGATATTTTCATGTACTTACATCTTTGATTATTCATTTGATTTATGTGATAGATTTAAAATCTGTAATAATATTTATATTTGATGAATTGAATATCTCACATGGTTATATATTTTCCATTTTTTATATGTAAATTTATAGATTAACTCTCAGAAAGAGTTCATTTTTAAAACCAAACAATTATCCCAGGGCTTTCACAGCATCTTGACCCATCACTTGCGTTGTTAAACAATGATGAAAATGTTATTTCAACAAGAATATGGTTATTCATGTATGTTGATAATAAAAAATGTCCTTCGTTCATTCAAAACGTTTAATGCCTGATATACATAAACCTGCGCTTTACTGGCTAAAATTATTTTTCCCGCACTTTTCACTATTGCATGAAAGAACAAGTTTCAATTTTCAATGAATAACATCTTCTGTTTATAACTTTTGTCGGTGTCATGGACAATGTAGATTGTAATATGTCCTAATACGTTTTGCATACAATTTCCTTAAAACATTAAGTTCTAAAAAAAAAATATATGGAGACAAAACGAAAATGATTTAGATAAATGTTCTTGATTTTTGTCTAGGCTTTGCATCTGGTGCTAACGGTCCTTATAGTCTTCTTCTTGTGTTGGACCCCACAACAATTTATACTTCTATGGGACGTTTATAGAGAACGAAAAAGATCCTCAGTGGTAAGTATAAAATGTACGATTGAATTTACTCACTTGCAGGAACATTTTGGACAATTTTTCCTCGATCCTATCAACTAATTTGTCTTCATTTCAAAATTTTTCCTATACACGGGTATTAATTTCGCGCATAAATTGTTCCCGCATTGTTACGCCATTACGGGTATTCTGTATCGAACAAAAATATCAGTACAGTGATGATAAAGACGTTTGTTTCTGGATTGAAGAACTTTAATTAACATGAAGAAACGAATACCTTTTGATTTAAAAGGCTTTCTTTTGATTTGACACATAGGTATCAGATTAAATCGCGAACATAGCGAAATAAAATATCTCATGAATAAAAGCAGCTACATAGAACATCGTGAAAAACTCATTAAATTAACCATATTTACAAACACTTTTAAAAAAAATCTTATTATGAAATTTTTATACATACAGGTAAAATGCCAGTGAAATATTTGCATGAATCTGAGTACAAAGAGCATCCATTCTTTATTATTATAACTGTTTGTCTGTGTATCAGCTACACACTTAAGTATTCTTTGATTACAAAAGTAGTTATAAATATTTAAATTATTCAAAAAAAATTTACACATAGAGATTTATCTATTGATGACGGTTTTAATCTGACTTTTTCAGCTGCCGAAAGGGATCAAAACTTTCACATACTACTCCTACTTTGTGGCATACTCAAGTAGCTGTATATATCCATTCATTTACATGGGCTTTAATAAAGGATTTCGACATGCTTTCTGGAACATTGTCATGTGTAAACGACAATC
>JACSZP010001574.1:4936-22645 GCA_016161895.1 Pinna nobilis
AAATATTCTTGAGTGGGACGTTAAACAACAACAAACAAAACAAAACAATAATACAAACAGTAATCCATACAACAAGACGTATAAAACAAAATTTTTTTTTTCGAAAATTGAAATTTCAATACTCCAAAACAGGAAATTGAAGAAACCAAAGGGCCACTAAAAATCGAACGACAAACCACGAAAGGAGACAATACTAAAAACAGCATTCCATTCAACGATAGATAAAACCAGAAATAAAGTAGAGCGAACACCACTAAAACTAAGCCAAGGGTGAGTTCAGGTGCTCCGGGAGGGTAAGCAGGGTAAGTAACTCCTGCTACAAGCGCGGAACCCATCGTGAAATGTATGATTTGAATCCGACATTTTTATATACTGATAAAAATTGCCTTTCTTTCCTGATTGAGTCGCAGCTGCCTGATTAGAACATTGAATTTTAAGCTAGTGTTTTGCATTTTGTTCGAATTAGGCCTTTGAAATTTTCTAAACGACAGAATATTTAGTTTCGGTAAAGTATTACGCAACGTGGCATAGAAACAATTAAACAAAGAAATTGTTAAACTGTAGACATCATTTCATTTTTCAAAATTCTTAAAAATTGCAAAATACCTTTCAAATCTATAAATGGGACGTTTTTGAAAAAAAATTGCAGACATTATAATTATACAAAACTTGGGATGAAATTATATTCAATAAAAGTGTCTTCATGCAGGAAATGTTTCACAACTTTACAAGGGATGCTTACTCCTCTTAGGCACTTGATCCCACCCCTGGTGTATCCAGGGGTCCGTGTTAGCCCAACTCCTTTTTATGTATTCCTTATAGGAAGTATGAAATCGATCAGTGTTTGTTAAATTTACATTTTATTTAAATCAATGACGTCAATGACGGAGTATATAGTATAGCGTTTTGAGCGTTCGCTGTGTGCACGTGAGACCCAGTTTTGGGAGTCCAGATCCTGATAAATCTAAGCTTTGTCAATTTAGCGTTCATTCGTTAAGCGCGGAAGATCAAATGCATCAATAAATATATTAATCCGCAATTCTCTATGACCTTGAGTGCCGAAAATGTTTAAGTCCCTTCATCTATTTTAAGCATTAAATTGAATACTGTCTGACGTATCTCATACCAATTGTAAGGCCAATCTTCACACGTAGAATGATGTTGACTACGGGTCCAATGCTTACTCATCCTAGGTACCTGATCCCACCTCTGGTATATTCAGGGGGTCCGTGATTTCCAATCCTTAATGTTTTAATTCGCTGTACGGAACCTTGACAATTTTTTTATATATTCGTATGAGTGCAAGTTTTCATACAGAGAGAGAGAGAGAGAGAGAGAGAGAGAGAGAGAGAGAGAGAGAGAACCAGAAATTTTCGAATGAAAGTATGCGCGGTATAACCTATCAAACTTTTCTTGTTTGATTAACAGGTTGTTGACATTCTTTTTGTGGTACTGTTTATATTCAAGTAGGCAAACAAAATAGAAAGAAAACGTGATTGTGCATTTCTTTAAATGCTGTAGTTTTCCACGTATGCATATCAAATGAGTACAGTCAGCAATTCGTAATCAGTCCGCCTTTACTTTGCATGAACTTTGCATGAAAAATAGGTTGTCAGTACACACACCATGTGACCATCAAGTTGACCTAGAACCAGTTACCAACTAAATGCTTGTGAAATTTATGCAGAGCTTTGAATTTATGTAAATTTCCAATCTGAAAGAGTTTGTGTACCAAATCTTAGATTTCACCATTTGTTTGGGAACAAATTTGCATCATTACTTAAATTTGACCAACTGTTCCCTGTTAGAGAGTTCGCAATATGTGCAATATAAAAGCGTTTTAATGTTATTCTTGAAAAGAACCTATTCATTGATAAAATAAAAATTATGAATTCCAAATGCATTTAGTATTAGAATTGAATTTTCAACACGCCCAGTTGTTGTTTTTTATGACATCGAGAACCTATACCAACGTAGATGTTTAGGTCGTTTACTGTTCTAATCGCAGAGCTTAGAGAAAGTGTCAAAATCATTCGCTGCTAGCGGCAGTGTATTCATATGAATGAAATAGTCTTGCCTCTTGCGTCGGCCGCTCAACAGCAGTAAGAGAAATTATTGCAAAAAAAGAAAAGAATATTTTCAGAGCTAAAAATTATAAGACATAATTATAGATAGGACCGCCACTGCCTAGGGGTTAGCGTGTTCGACATTGAAACGAGAGGTCCGGGGTTCTAGCCTAAGCCATGACGGCATTGGCTGTTCCTATCTTTCGGACAAGACAGGTAAAAAAAACAAAAAAAAACGATGTCCCGTGTCACAATAGGTGTAGGCGCGTTGAAGAACCCTCTCGGCTTTAATGCCATAAGTGCCGAGCATTGGCAAAATCTGTCGCCCTTCTCCAGTAAACGATGACGTCTCCATAGAAGTGAAAGATTCTTGGGTGGGAAACAATTCAATCAACTAACCAAGCATAATTCTAGATGATACATTATGATTATGACTAAGGTCCGTCCTCTGTGCTTGTATGGTATGGTATTGTTGTTTAACGTCCCTGTGTGCCGGTGAAGGGCTACACATTTTGCTTATGCTCGGTACTGTTGGCCGTTAAGCAAGGGGGTTATTTAACGTGCCAACACGTACTGTGACACGGGACCTCGGTTTTCACTGTCTCATCCGAAAGACAGGGACGGCCAACCGCGGAGTGGCGCTATGCGGCTCGAAGTCGGATCTTTCGATTCGCAATCGAGCACGCTAACCACTCGGCCACGTCATCTGTGTTTGTAAAAGCTTCTTGACATACTCAGAACAAATTCGACAAAAACTCTGTTATCCCTTTTGATACGCACGTAGTAATTAAGATAACTCACACTTCGGGAGCACCTAAATTCACCCCAGTTTTTAGACAACCTTGTGTTATTCAATGTATTATTAATTAAATGTATTATTAAATATTCTTGTATCATATTTTGTTGTGTAGATAATTGTTTGTAGTTTTTTTGAATTTTGTTTTGACTGTGATGTTCAACCTTCCATTTTTTAAAAGAAATTTCTACACTGAGAAATAAATGCATCAAATTGGTATTGATCTTTGAAAGATTGTTGTGTCAAAGATAAAACAATTTATTATTATTTTATGATTTATAAAGAGAAAGATAATGGAATATACATCAAGACTGAGGGATTAGTCATTGATGAACTTATTTATTCTTTTTTTCACAATGACAAGAAATTAAGCAGCGCCCCTTTTCTAACATTTGTTTTGGTTTTTTTCGTAGGTCCCATTCATTTCCGTTTCTTTATTTTTCAGGCATTTCACCGTGAATGCTTGCATAACATTATTGTGTAGTATCCATGGTTACGCTGTGACGACTGCGGAGGGGATAGGAAGCACAAGATACGGTCTGCATCCTGTGCAGGTAAACAGACGTCATACATTTGTACATTTTTTAGTGAGAACATTAGAAAAATACGGGGTGCAAAATAACGGGAGAATTTCAAGGTGAACAATGGTTTATTCATCAACGCATCCGCATTTCAAACTACCCCCCTTTCTTAAGAGATTATTAAAAAATCCAAGGAGTTAAATGTAATGCCGTTTTATAACTAACTACGTTTTCTTCGGCCATCATGTTTTCGTTGAATTCGAGAAGCTTCTTGGAACATTTATGATAATGTGCAGCATGCTTAACGGGGGTTGACGTTTTACAAGTACCTGGTTCAAACCTGGAATTTGCAATCGTCCTACCTGATGAGACTATTACTTATACCTTACTTATCGTAATCTACATAATGTATAGGGGGTATTCTTTCATACGTCAAGCTTTTTAACAAGATCAAATATACTCTCAAAATTAAAGTTTTGTTGTAGTCAGGCACAGGAGCTATCGATCCTAAATATCTAAAATCACGTGATTTTGGCATCACCACGTGACTACAAGATGCCTTGAACATCTCTTCCATAATTATTTCAACACAACAAAATATCATTTCTTAGTGCAATGATCAGCACTTTAAGAATTTGTTTGGTGTATATTTCATAAGTATATTTTCAGTAGATAATTTTTTGCCATTAGGACCAGTGTACACGATTTAAATACTTTCTATTTTGTATGCACTTTTCTGGGTATATAATTCTAGCAGATAAAAAATCTCGGGTAAATATTCCGACACATCCCACGTATTCTTTTGACAGACGCTGTCAATTGATGTTTTATGAAAAATTGTAAAGTGTGTTTTGAAACGAATGCGTATGAATTTTGTAGGCTTTATTATTTGGTCAACATGGAAATGAAAAAAAAAATCAGTATCTCATGATTGTACCTGTCGGTTCCCAGTGCTATTTTTCGCTGCCATATCACACAGTCTCTCGTATGAATATTACACCAGTTTTACGGTCGATATAATGACCTTGTTAACAACTAAGACGGACCTACTCGGCCGAGTGGTTAGCGTGTTCGACTTCGAATCGAAGTGTCCCGGGTTCGAATCCGCACAGCGCCACTCCGCGGTTGGCCGTCCCTGTCTTTCGGATGAGACAGTAAAATCCGAGGTCCCGTGTCACAGTAGGTGATGGCACGTTAAAGAACCCTCCCTGCTGTACGGCCAGCAGTGCCGAGCATAGGCAAAATTTGTAGTCCTTCACCGACACACAGTGACGTCTCCATATGAGTGAAATTTTCTTTAGTGGGACGTTAAACAACAATACAACAACGACAACGAGTGCCCTGCGTGTAAGAGGAGTTGCTACCCCGAACACCTGGGCTCATCCCGCTTTTAGGAGACTTTCTTTAGTTTATGTTGTATTGTGTTGGTTGTTAGCTGTACTATTGTCTCTTTTGACAATGGATTTCTGTGTCGTTCGATAATTGGTTATTTAATAGTCCTTTGACTTATTTAACTCCTCAATTTTTGACTAAATGAAATGTCAAATACTACGGGGAGACACACCTCCTTTTTTTAAATTGTGGACACTGCCGATGTAACCCACCGACCATTGCACTCCTCTATGGCACCTGGTCTCATTTCTGAATTTTCAGAGGTCCATGTACCGGAGTAGGATATTGTCTTATGGATAATTGATTATTTAGTATCTGCTATTTCCTGTTATTTCATCGTTTCAGTTAAGATAATGAACAGCAAGATCATGTCTAACAGTAGCTGGCGGCACGCTAAATATTCCCAACCTGTGTATAATGCAACTATAAGCACTGGTCAAAATTCTGAATCCGATATATGCAGCAATGAATGAAATATGTCTTAACGGCGAAAATGCTCATTCTTGACACGATATTTGAATTTTTTGGTTCACAGTTCAATTATATGTTAGTCAGATTTCCGATATCACAATGAACATTGCAATAAGATTCAGTAGTACAATAATTATGCGGCAAAATGCTTATACCTTTAGTCATGCCGGTATTTTAATGACATTGGGCTTTTTAAATCATACTGATACTATAGTGTTTCAACTATATACGCTCTTATCATTTCTTCCATAAACCCACAGGGATCTTTCTCAAACTTAGCATGGATTATCCTCTTGACGTTTCAGTATTGAATGATACTGTTTGAGATCTACTCAGATAATTTTTTTTAGATCATCTGTATTATCCAAGTATTATTTATTTATTATTTCATGCAGCTCGAACGTTATTGTAATTTCATTTATCTTTTAATTCTTGTCTCTTATTTCATTTTATAATTGAATTAATATTCACTCAATCATAAATTCTAAATATATAATCATACTGGAATCCGATTATGTTTCACAGCAAAGTCTCGCCAAATCTCACGGGATTCAGTGTGGGTTTTGCACTCCTGGTATGGTGATGACCTTGTACTGTTTGCTAAGAAACAAGCAGAATCCAACCCAAGAAGATGTAGAACGAGTACTAGAAGGTACAAAAATATACACGTAAATCGATAAAGTATAATCGAAATAAATTTTTGATATATAAAAACTATTTCAAATTTTCCATAAAATTTCGTATGGAGATCTTACAGGCTCAATGATAGTATGTATACCGGCATTGTATTGTATTGAATTGTTGTTTAACGTCCCACTCAAGAATATTTCACTCATATGGAAACGTCACTGTGTGCCAGTGAAAGGCTAAAAATTTTGCCTATGCTCGGCACTGCTGGCCGTAGAGCAGGGAGGGTTCTTTAACATGCCAACATCTACTGTGACAAGGGACATCAGTTTTTAATGTCTCATCTAAAAGACAGGGACGGCCAACCGTGGAGTGGCGCTACGCGGCTCGAACCCGGACCTTCCGATTCGCAGTCGAACACGTTAACCACTCGGATAGCATGTATGTCTTCAGATATCGAGGTCTTGGGACGGAATCCGTATGGCGCGTGTGGCAGGTTTTTCTTGTCCTTACAGAATTTTAAAATACTATTGGCAATTCAAATATTTGCGTTGTATTAGTTTGTAATCTACATTTATCTGAACAATTTGCCTCGAACAAAAGTGCCCGTATAAACAAGGCTTTACTAAATTTAATTTCTTAGTTTTATCAATTATATTCTGAGACATGGGCAATTTTTCTGAAATGAAACTAATGTCTGATGTATTTTAAGAATTTTAACTGTATGATTTTTTCCTGTTTTTATGTATCTTTTACTTAAAATTCATGAACAGGAAATAAAACTGCAGGTCTAAACATCTAATTAATTAATGTAATATCTTCTATTTTTTCTACAGTTTTACTTTAGTTATATGAAAAACCTTGATTTTATCTACCGGGTATTCGAACATGAAATTAGCACGTGCTTAATTTGATTACTAATTCTCGTGTACAGCGACACATTTTGCTATACTGTAAATCCAGAAATTTTTGCGGAACTTTATTTTGGCGAATCGGTAGCCATGCCATTATTACGAAACTATATTTTTGCGTGTTTGCTTGTTAAGTACGCTAGATTAAGTTGTATTATGCAATTTATTTAAGGTTTGTATATTAAGCGAGACTTTCATTTTCGCGAGAAGTGACGCGAAAAAAAATTCTCGCGAATAAAAACAGGATTTACAGCATGAAAAACTCGAGAAATCGGGTATCCGATGTGGTTTTAACAGTTCTGCCCACCATGATGACGTAAAAAAGATCGTATATCAAACTTTTCAGTCATTATAAACATATAATGTGTCATTTCATTAAACGTTCCAATTAATATCTTTACATGTAAAACAATTATGCTGTCTGAAATAAAGCTTGAATTTATTTTCCCGAAGGAAACCTGTGTCGCTGCACTGGCTACAGACCTATAATCGAATCTATGAAACCGTACTACGTAAGTTGTTTTCGGCATCATTTTTATCTGATTCAGTATTTTCTTTTACTTTAATTACACAGAGAGAGAGAGACAGAGAGAGAGAGAGAGAGAGAGAGAGAGATCCAGTTTTTCTTTTCAAAAGTACTTGCTCGATTTTGAAAGTCCTATATTAAAACATTTAAAGCACATGCCGATCCATCAGTTTCTAACTCGGCAATAACCATCTATCAGTGTTCTTACATCTCCCCGTCCCAAGACATTATTATGTGCCATTTTCTGACGAGACACTGGAAGTATAATTGAGAGAGAGAGAGAGAGAGAGAGAGAGAGAGAGAGAGAGAGAGAGATGTTTAACAAATTAATGTCATCGCAATGAAGTGACACTTTTATGATAATCAATATCATCCCTTTTAGTTTGTAAAACTTTTTTACGGAAGAGAGTTGTTTTTCTTTTTTCTAGGACTGCCCGATGGGTGAACAGTGTTGCAAAAATAAATCTCAATCCCATAGTGAGGTATGGTTATGATCTATCTGAAAAACTTCACAGCCTTTCTACTTATAAAGCTGTAAATGTTTCTTAATTTAGCGGGACTTTATTATGACGAAATTGCTTTTTTTTCATTCATATGCAAGGCTTTATTTTACCTACTGAGGTTTATTTGCATACCATTTTAAATAAGAACATTTTGTGAGTGCTTTATTTGTGCAAGAGCTTCGGCGTGAAAATTAAATCTTAGCGAATAAATTCGAACTAACCATAGATGTAATTGTATTGTAAAGTTAAAATTAAAATTCTTCATAAAACATTCTCATAAACAATGTAAGGTCAACTTTCATTTCTTAATGATGCAATGAACAGACGTGTCACAGGAAGTGTTGATACGGCAATGGTCCGTTGACCTATGTCAAAATATCTGAATGCAAATCTTTGATGTTGAGAGTGGCAAAAAAAAAAAAAAACAAACAAAAACAAACAAACAATCAAACTCACACAACTCTTGTGTTTTTGTGTTTGGTATTCTGTAAACGAAAATTCGAGGGCATAAGGACGCCATGCATGCTGATGTTTTATCTGTCAGTCAATTGTGGAAGATTAAATTTTAAGTTTTAAGTTATCCTACTACACGTATTGTCTATGATGAATTAGTTTTGCAGCTGTGTTAAGACCTCTGTCCCGTTAGGACTTCACCCCGATATCCGATAGCTTAAGATTAAAATATAAGGCTTATATTTTTTTAGCATGTTTAATGGATAAAATTGTTCAAAACTATATACTTATATATTTCACACACACAATATGTTTTAATGTTCAGAGGAAATAATCGATTTTAATCATTAGTGTATTATTATTCGAACGACAGGGAAACGGGAATGATACCATTGAGTCTGAATTCAAACCAAATGATGACACACAAGATGTTATATTTCCACCGGAACTCAAGGTAAGACCATAGTTTGATATAACCTTAGGACGATATATGATTATTCATTGAACTTTTTTTACAGATTGATAAACTCTATATCTATTGCCTTATGGGGTTTTAGAAATCCACTGACCGGAGTAAAAATCATCACGCCTACGTTTTTTCCCTCATTCCTGGTCGGTTCGGGAAGCCTACTTTCAAACCAAATGGATCACAGTTTCATCATTATACATTTGTTAAAAGAATACTCGATTGATACGGGAGGGGGGCGGGGAAACTAGTTTAAAAAATAAACGTAAAATCTTTAGTTTTCTCTCTAAACGTAGCTCAGAATATTGGCGAATAGAAATTAATTTGAATTTTCTTTTAGCGTTCATGTTGAGATATTTCCTATTTTCAATTTAATGTTGTAGACACTGAAGATAGGCAAGGTCGCATTTAAAGGCAGACAGCTTAATTGGATGAAACCTACAAAACTGCAAGATGTCCTCAATATGAAGAAAGAAAACCCAGATGCAAAAATAGTGATGGGGGCAACTGCTTTGAGTAAATACAGATTTTACTACGTTTATTTAGTGAATAAAAGGAAATTGAATCTGATTGATGTACTACAGAGAATACAATAAAATGATAAAAGTGAAATTGTGAGAAATTCTGCTTGGTTTTATTTTTTGTGTGTTTTTTTATATATTCTATACATATTTCTATGTGTCTCACTTATTTTCGGGGTTATCATTTTAAATTTCGAATAACGTTTGATAACTAGTGAGTTATGTTTTTCAAACATAAAATACTGAATGATAAATGACCAGTTTCATAGTGAGAATTCTTACTGAAGTGTACTAGAAACCACGTTATATTATTTTCTCAGTTTGAAAAAATATACGCGTAGTTTCTTTAATTAAAAATGAATTAACCTTGACATTTTTTGCAAGATAAACAAAGTAGAAATCGCAATATTGACTATCGTTACTTTATGAATTCAAAAGCGCACTTAACTTCGGTATGATAATAAAAATATTTATACATGTAGTTTTGTAGGAAAATATATTACTTAACTGAAAAGTGATCTATCAATGAAAGTTGTTGTCTTGTCTACCTACTGTTCCAGTCAAGAGTTTTGATCTATAACATTTCAATATTGTAATTCTTTAGTGTTCACGTATAAAGCTTAAGTTATTCATTTTTAGGGACAGAGGAACCTCGCCATTAAGACCACCCAAGTGATTGGCTCATATTGGGCTGATTAGTGAGATGGTCTCCTAAGTACAGTGGAACCTCGCCATTAAGACCACCCAAGTTACTTTCGAAAACTGGTCTGATTAGTGAGGTGGTCTACTAAGTACAATAGAATCTCATCATTAAGACCACCCAAGTGACTGGCTAAAACTGGTCTGATTAGTGAGGTGGTCTTCTAAGTGAGATTTAAATACACTTGAATAGTGATAAATTGACTACATTCTTATGATCTTTAGTTGTCTGATAAGTGAAGTGGTCTCCTAAGTGAGTTGGTGTTTAGGGAAGGTACCGCTGTACAAAGTTCATGTCAGAAGTTATTCTAATTGTTAATTTAAGCGTCAATCATAACAAAGAGAAAATAAATGAATACAACGTACACACTGACATACTTTGCAGGTCATATTCTGAAATCAGGACAATTTCAGAAAGGAATGTTAATTGATTGCACAGAAATACTGGAAATGAGAGTATTCAAGATGACATCAGATTGCTTACAAATAGGCTCTGCTCTCACTTTCTCAAATTTGGAGGACAAGCTTAATGAAATGGCGAAAACCAAAGATGGCGGTGAGTGAGACAATGTTTTGATAACCACTTCAAATCAAATGTTGTAATTCTAATACATACAAACCTGTATAAGATGGAACGGAAAGGGGATGAGTTTTAATTTCAAATATAGAGGGTTTAAAAATACTTTGTTTAAATAGTGATTTAGCGGGGAAATAAAAATTATTTCAACTTAAGCTAGATATAATGATAAAAGGTTTCAGTACAAGTAGTTTGCGTTGTATAAGGTAAATTAACTAAAATAAATTTTGTTTGTTTGATAACAGGAAAAAGTCAACTGGCCAAGACTTTCTTGAAATGCATTAGATGGCTTGCTGCTGACCAAATTCGGAATATTGCGGTATGTTTGGTTACTGATTTCAATGTTAATGTATATGTATTGTTGTTTTAACGTCCCACTCAAGAATATTTCACTCAGATGGAGACGTCACCGTGTGACGGTAAAGTGCGACAAATTTTGCCTGTGCTCGGCATTGCTGACCGTAAAGCAGGGAGGGTTCTTTAACGTGCCAATACCTACTGTGACACGGTACCTCGGATTTTACTGTCTACTCCGAAAGACAGGGACTGCCAACCGCGGAGAGGCGCTGCGGGAATCGAACCCCAGACCATTCGAATCGAAGTCGAACACGCTAACTACTCGGCCACGTCAATGTTAATGTTTCAAATATGAAAATATAGACGTCAGAACGTATAAATGCTTATATATGTATTTGTATGAAGAACTCGTTAAACAATATGGGGCTCTTTCAAGGTTGTTAGATGTTATTCTTGAGCATCACAATTTGCAGTGACTACCTTTAGTTAGTCAGAGCAAGAGTACATGGCATGTGAAACTGAAATCAACATTTTACGGAACTCAAGTTTTCCATGGAACAAGTGTAACTTGTATGTTATGCAAACAGGGGACGACGACTCCTTTTGGACACTTGGATCCATTTCATTTGGGATTTGCAGTTTTTGATGAGCTCGTTATTATTCTAATCTTGTTTTTTTTATACGACTTGAATTTTCGAATCGAAACCCCTAGATTATTCTTCATATTTTTTCTAAATAATTACTGAAGGCATTTTCAACCTACCGTAAGTAAAATTCATTTTGTTTCCTTTCTTTTGCAGACAGTAGGAGGACATATTGGACATGCTGATCCTCTGTCCGATTTAAATCCTCTTTTGGTTACAGTCGGCGCAAATGTTGAACTGATTGATACTGGTAAATATTCTGTTTTATTTATGTTCTATAATGTTCAGTTTTCAGATAAAATTATTCTAGATAATATACTTTTCGTGAGGAAAGTTAACGATATTTTGAAACGTGAAATTGCAGATTTTGGAGGACACACCAATCCTCTTTTTCTAAAGAACATCGTTTATTCCTCGGACAAAGGAGTACAAATTAAGGTCTTATTTCACAATACATATCGGTACACTGAAAAATCATCTCTACTGAATTTTCATGAACGCTTAGATGAGGCCAAAATTGCAGCCCTTTATTTGCATTTGATGGCCTCTCAAAAGGATAGATACATATTTTTTTATAGCTGGAAGTAAAATAATACAATCATCAACCAGATATTAAATAGCTGCCAACTTTGACGTCCATTCCGCATATTTGTTATATTTTGGCTTAGACTGTTTACTTATTTTTTATTTTATTTCTTAGATGGTCAAAAACGGTCAGTGCCACTGGACAATGATTTCTTTTGTGGACCATACAGAACATCATTGACTAATCAGGACACCATTATGTCTGTTTTTGTACCATATCCTTCCAAGGTAAATGAAAGTTTCTTTAACAATTGGTTGAACAAATTTCTTTAAAGCGTTGAGTTTATTTCTGAAATACACATATGTTTACAAATGTTAGGTTTATGCATCCTTTTTTACATCCCTTTGTTTTGGCCAATGATATTTTCTATTGTTCGATTTTTGAATTTTGAATGCTACCACGGTATCTCCTTTTTTTTCTTTTAAGAAAACGCATTTCAAAATTTTACTATATTTCATACTAGAAACTGTAATATTGATATCCGCTAATCTAAGAAATGGTAAATGCGATAAAGTCAGTTTACCTTCCAGATATATATCCCTTACAGCATACCATGCTGTTTGAATCTCGAAGTCTCCCCCTTCTTAATTCACATGTGATCTGTAGTTCTACATTAAAACTAACTCAAGTTGTTTAAACATTTGCCGATAATTTGTCATTTTCGTAGATATCGAATAACGATTTCAGTGATGAGTGAATTTTCCATTTTGGAGAGTCCTAATTCAAGTTATAACCCTTTCTTCCAGAATGACCACCTGGACTTTTTCAAACAACCACAACGTAGAGGGTTTTCCTACGCTATTGTAAATGTTGGAATCATGTTATCATTAGAACAAGGCAGTAAGATCAAGTCACTGAGATGCTGCCTAGGCGGAGTGACAGACAGGACGCACTTATCTACTAAGTGTATGGAGGTGTCCAGTGGTTTGTAAGTATGCAAGAGTCAAATCCGTCTAACTTCTTGTCATTAAATTCGACTCAGTACATTAAACCATTTGAGAATTTTTAAAATTGACATTTGTCTTAATTAGGGATAAACAGTCTAGGTGATCACTCTCTTATTTACAATTAGAGAGTTGGGATAGTGATTTGTGATCGCTTGGAATTACAGAGATTTGTCCAGCTGAAATGATGTATATGTCTACCTGAAACGTTTCCTTTTAAAAATCTGTGTTCTTTTTTCAAATCTTGTCAATATATTGAAGATTTTAAGAATATTTTTGTACACTCTCTGATTTTTTTCCTTTTTCAGGATTCTTAATGAAGAAAGCGTTGGCACTATCATTGACGCTTTGATTCAAGACTTATCATGCACAAACAAGAACATCGAAAAGTATAACCTGACTTTAGCTAACAGTTTTGTGTTCAAATTCTTCAGTTCGTTTACCTTAAAGGTGAGTTTGAAGTACAGTGTATCTAGTTTAGTACTGTCAATATATTTTCCTTTATGTTATATCTTTATCGCTTATTTATCTTATATAGCTACATGTTTTGATAACTATTTTTTTTCGGCCACGTAATTGGTAAGAAAAAGCTACTTTGCATTTAATCAGCAAGTGCCTAAACCTTAAATTGGTTATATTGAAAACCCAAAATGTTTATGTTTTTTACGATTTGTAATATTAAGAGGTCATATCATATCTGAGTATCAGACAGTAAAAACCGAGGTCCCGTGTCGCAGTAGGTGTTGGCTTGTTAAAGAAGTCTCCCTGCTCTACGGTCATAAAAGCATGGGCAAAATGTATCGCCCTTTACCAGCACTCGATGACGTCTCAATTGAAGTGAAATATTCTTGAGTAGGACATTAAACAACAATACAACATACAACACACATGTCATATTACTCATATACACCTATTTTGGTTCATAGAACACCAGCAAGATCGACGAATCGGCGGTTGAACAATTTCAGACAACTCCATTTGAGAGTATTCAAGTGTTTGAGAGTGTACCAGTTGAACAGGATGATAATGATGCTGTGGGTAGGCCGATCCCGCATCTATCAGCAGATAATCTAACCTGTGGAGAAGCGTTGTTTATCGATGATATGCCACGGTTTGAAAGTATGTAAAAGTTAAAACAAATTTCGCCTAACGTTTGAATTAGAGGACTTTAACATCCAACTTAAATATTTCTTTCTAAAAGATTTTTCATTCGTAACTACAAGGCTTTCCGTATACCCTTGATCCGTACGTATCTTTTGATACTTTATCATATCTTTCAAATGGTAAGTATGAGGCGTTTTATATGTTTATTGTGTAATTCAAAGACCAAGACCTTCTTAGTCTGACCAAACTTTTTATTTTGACCTTGTTGTTTGATATGATCTTTCTATTTGCTTTGGTTTCGGGCCATCAGTGTTTCATAAAATCATATTTAACCACAGAATTGTTCTGAAGCAGGCATTCTCTTTTAAACAGGGAATACGGTGTGTATTATTGGAGAAACTTTCATGTCATCTCCCTTCCCCATTTTTATGCAACAAGCTAAGAATTGACTTTGTAGACAGTGCGTTTTCCCTCCAGATTTGTTATAATTGAAATGACGGTTAATGTTCACAAATATTTTTTCAGATGAATTATTCCTCTGTCCGGTATTTAGCACCAAAGCTCATGCAAATATAATCAATGTTGATACTACTGCAGCTTTGGAGTACGAAGGCGTGGTGGAATACATTGACCATCGGTCAATAGTCGGAACCAACAGATGGGGTTATATGGATGAAACAGATGAAGAGCTTTTCGCCTCTGAAAAGGTAATAGTTGGTTGGTTAAATTGCTGTTTAACTTCCCACTAAAGAATATTTAACTTATATGGAGACGTCGCTGTGTGCCGGTGCAGGGCGACAAATTTGGCCTATGCTTGGCACTTACGGCACTTATGGCCGTAGAACAGGAAGGGTTCTTTATTGTGCCGACACCTACTGTGACACGGAACCTCGGGTTTTACTGTCTCATCCGAAAGATAGGGACATCTAACCGCAACGTGGCATGGGCTCGAACTCAGAACCCCACCAATTTAAGTCGAACATTCTAACCACTAGGCAACGGTGGCCCAGGTAATATATGTACTCTGTTTTAAACACATTTACTTGCTTGTTTTGGATTTATGTTACAATGGACAGTCATATAGTAGGGTCATCTTTCTATATGGAGAAGAGAACCTTGTATTAAGACAATAAAACGTAAGAATTGACAAAGGTTGGAGAATTTTCTCAAAATACAGCTTCTCAACCAATCAGAATTCAGTATTACCTTCAGTTGAGTAAATTCACAAGTTGTAAAGTACAAATCACACGTTACAAGTCTTCCCCAGGGGACACCACCCGTCTATGACGGGTAAACTCACTAACTCTCTTGTATTATCAGCAAGATTGAATATTTGACATCGAATGCATTTGACCCGCAATATGGATATAGGGTTTTACCTGTTGTAGTAGGGGCCTCCGTGGCCGAGTGGTTAGCGTGTTCGACTTCGAGCCGAGGCCCGGGGTTCGATTCCAGCAGCGCCACTCCGCGGTTTGTCGTCCCTGTCTTTCGGATGAGACAGTAAAAACCGAGGTCCCGTGTCACAGTAGGTGTTGGCACATTAAAGAACCCTACCTGCTCTACGACCAGCAGTGCCGAGCACAGTCAAAATTTGTCGCCCTTCACCGGCACACGGTGACGTCTCCATACGAGTGAAATATTCTTGAGTGGGACGTTAAACAACAACGCAACAACAACAACAACCTGTTGTAGTATCATTAAAACTTGATAAACAAGTCAAATACCTTTACACTGTATTGCTGATGTATATAGGGTAATTCAAGTTGCACTTTTCCAGTTCAAGACCTTCTACATCAGATCAGATGATGCAGAATCAGTTTCATTCCAACTCGATAATCAGGAAAAAGTTCTTGACCTTTAACAATGTATTTTCTTATATGATGAGTTTAACTTACGTACAAGTGAACAAGCAATTATTATCTGGTTATTTGAAGCTGCAGAAAATTTAAACTCTCAGTCAGTTTGTCTTGGTACGATGAATAATCCGCACCGGCTCAAAATCCTAGCCGTTTATTGAAGCAATTGACTCTTCCTCTTCCCCTGTATAAGTAGAACATGTGAAATTAACCAGCAGCATCATCATCATTATGTTTTCTAAGTAGCTTTAGTGAAAGGACATTTTATTTAACTTGTTATATTATCATTATAACCAGAACTATGTGACTTTGGCATAAACAGAACAAAAACTAAAAAAATATAAACATTTCTGTATGGAGATTACATTTGAACGTTGTTCAAGTCTGTGTCACCGATATACATTCTTTTGATGCAGAAAAATCTCCTTATTTCATACATTTAATCTTCTTATCAATAAATTGAGTTTCATTTTGAGATTCCCGATATAATGAAAATTTCATAAATGTGGATTCTGTACCTGAAGTGTTTTTTAACGTATTCAATAATTCAGTTTGGTCATCACGGATTTCAAACGTTTCGTTAAGGTAATCTCTTATGGTCAGCTGGTCGGAGCAATTGTAGCAGAATCTCGCGAGACTGCATCTAAAGCCGCAAAACTTGTGAAAATCCAGTATGAAGAGCTGAAACCTATCCTTACAATAGACGTAAGTGCTATCTTTGAATTTTTCTTTCGTATCGAAACGCATTATGCAATGCTATACTCATGACCTAATACATTTTTCCGTTTTCCGTCGTTTTTAACGTCACGACGAGACCCGCCGACTTGCTTAAAAAACTGTAATTTGTGCTTACTTTACATGTCAGGGCCTCCGTGGCCGAGTGGTTAAGCGGGTTCGACTTCGAATCGAAGGGTCCGGGGTTCGATTCCCGCAGCGCCACTCCGCGGTTGGCCGTCCCTGTCTTTTGGATGAGACAGTAAAACCGAGGTCCCGTGTCACAGTAGGTATTGGTACGTTAAAGAACCCTCCCTGCTCAACGGCCAGGCCGTGCAGAGCACAGGCAACATTTGTCGCCTTTCACCGGCACACGGTGACGTCTCCATATGAGTGAAATATTCTTGAGTTGGACGTTAAACAACAATACAACAACAGCACGTCTGCTGGTTTCTATGGGATTCCTCTACGTAATTCTACAACACGCTTTCTCAAATGACTAATTTTAATATTCTACGTGCATTGTTATACATGTAATATGAAACTACCGAATGAAACAATCTTTGAAAGACGTCTTATACTTGTAAAATATACACCAAACAGGAGTTTTAGAAAAGACATGTATTTATCACTGATTGTTGATCAAAATACTCATTGCACTGATGATACATAAAACACTATAAATAATTATCTTTTTTTCAGGAGGCAATTGAAGCAAGGTCATTCTATGAACATGATGGAAATGTGACAGTATATCGGGACATTGAGGACGGTTTTAAGAAATCTTGTCGTGTCATCGAAGGCAAGGTGTGCACCGGAGGTCAAGATCACTTCTATTTGGAACCCCTGGCAGCTGTAGCCTTACCTAAAATTGAACAAAATGAGATGGAGATATTTGTCGGTACCCAGACCCCCACTATGCAACAGGTAAGAAAAGCCAACCTCTATGTGCATGTATAAGTTATCTGCTGTAATTTTAAAGTTTGAAGTTTAAACTTTATTTATTTTACAACGATTAACAAACAAGTTCCAATA
>JACSZP010001575.1:0-10513 GCA_016161895.1 Pinna nobilis
GCTTTCAGGAAAATGCTACAATGTTGTGTGTGGGTAGAGATAAGACCTAAGAACTAATGAATCTTTGATGATTTTGTATCTCTGTGAATGACATCAAATGAGTGATAATTAAGGAGAAGCTACAGTAAACATCTGCAAACTAGGATCTTTTTAATGTGATAAAGAGTTTCTCTGAAAAGTAAAAGACCCTTCAGATAAAGGTTTATTATAAATACATGGAAAAAAATCAGATAACTTAAAGTATATATTTTTGTGTTTGAGCCCATCCCATTACATCCATTAATAGTACAGTATCTCTCTCTCTCTCTCTCTCTCTCTCTCTCTCTCTCTCTCTCCACACACACATAGGTACATAAGTGCATACATGCACACACAAATTACCCGTTTACTATCCTGTCTTTACTATCCTGTCGGTGACATGATGATCCATCTGGCCTGTAAACTATTGGTTAACTTCTTCATCACCTGTCATCTCCCTACATTACAGTAGTGTTTTATACCCAATAAATTTTGTTAGAATTACAACACAGACAAAATCTGTAGCAGTATAATTGTTTTGAGTCCTCTCTCAGGCATAATTTTTAGATCTAATGTATTCTGTACATGTGAGGTTTATCAATAATACAAAAATGTCATAAATTGTGGAAAAAAGCTATGATACAGACAAGTGTACACAAGAGGCTGACGGATTAACAAGTGTTACATGGTGGGGGTCTCAAAGGGATCATCTTCTGTTCTATGATCCACAGCCAAATGAGGCTCCTGAGGGGTGGTATACAAATTGATTTAGTAATATGCAGTTGTTTTTGTTTGATTTTTTTTTCTTTTTTATGGCATGGTTGCGATGTTATTCATACATACATGTACATGTAAAGGAACTTGCAATACTTATACCTGTTGAGTATTATTTCAAACAAGAAAGAGCTGTTATTAAAAAGGGATTGCTTATGAATCATATTTTGTAACATCAATTTAAAGCCATAGGATAGAAGTTCCATATCAATAGATAGAGAAAATTACTAGCTCATACAAAAACTACAGGGTTTTTGTATTTGATATTTTGGCTTGTACATCAGAGTCTGTCTTGAGATTTCTCTTACAGCATGCAGATGTGGTCTTCCAAGGCAATATGGCCTCTCACAGCAAGTTTTATGTGTGGAATTATATGATAAAATAATAAAAGTGGTCCTTGGAGACAGGTTGTCTCTCATGACAATAGTCTATCAAGACAGGTCCCACTGTACATAAACATTAATGAAAAAGATCAGATCTGTAAAACACAATAACATGTAGCACAATTCTCTGTTTATATTTGTAGATATTGATGACGGACATGATCTGGACCATGACATGTTGGAGGGGATCTACAACAGAATCAAAGCTCAAGAATTTCGCCCAGGGGCTGATCACGTGACACAAGTTATGAAGGTGGAGCAGACAATTGTAGGCAAAAAACCTGTAAGTAAAAAAAAAGCACCTGCAACTTTCTTTTCCATTATGTGTAATTGCCTCCCTTGTTCATCTGAACCAAGCATTCCTTCTAGGGAGCTAAACAGTACAAGTAGTTATGATCCCTGTTTGATTATTAGGTCAGAATAGAAGGGCCTCTTGCATCATTCAGTTTTGCCAATGTTTCTATCATTGTGCCCTGGGAAGTGTTTCCAACTTTTTGGGGGGGGGGGGGGGCAACAAAACGGGGGAGACAACCACATATTTTGGAAAGGGAAATGACATGTTGAAGTATTTCACCCCTAAAACACATTTGGATTTGCCTAATTCATTCATATAATGAAGAGTCTGTTATTTTCCAGGGGTTAATGAGTTAACAAGTCCTAACATTTAATTTTCCTGGAGCCCATAAAATGAATTGGTTGTTTGTAATCTTCAACTGAACCTGTAGTTTACATTTACTTTCACACATTTATTTCAAACACTCAATTTTGATTCAGCTAAAAACTTGACATGTTGTAATGCCAATTTATTTGTCTGTGAATCAAATCAAGATGCCTGCTAATTTGGGAGGACGACTGTAGCCAAAAAATAAAATGTAATTCGTATGGTACTTCTGCAGGGCTGTTCTGAAGTATTTCCCATGACCCTGTAGCCTTGTTTTTTGTTTCGTTACAAATGTTTAGATCATATATTTTTTCATGCTACATGTACTGAGTGTGCATGCTACCTACAACATCATTGCAGTTATGCTGTAGTGATATATCATGCTGATACAGTCTTCAGATATTATAATTATGACTTTTGACAAGGACTTTATCATGTGCAATGAAGGAACTTTAACGTACATGTCAAGCGGAATTGTGTTGGCTCAGTGGTTAGCATATTCGCTTTTTGATCCTGAGGTCATGGTTCAAATCCACGTTGCAATGCAGTTGACTTTCTCAGTCCTTTGGATGAGACAGACAAAACCATGGTCCTGCGTCACAGTAGGTGTCCAGCACATCAAAGAATCTTCACTGTTCAATGGCCATAACGAGCAAAGGCCAAATCTGTTACACTTCGCCAGTATTGGAGACGTCTCCATATAAGTGTAAGATTCTTTAGTTGGATGTTTAACAGCAATACATCCTACCAACCTACCGTATATTGAGCCAATTTTTGATGTGGTGAAATGGTATTGTAATGTCCCCTAACAAGAGAAGATTAAAACCCAGCCATGACATACCTTACCATAGCCTTTGTCCAACTAATTTTTTTTCCTTTTCTTTTATGAAAACTCTTTGGAAGATTAACCTACAATGTTAGTGTTTGACTGCAAATCAAAATATCCGAGTTCGAGTTGTGTAGCGCCACTCCGCGGTTAGCCGTCCCTGTCTTTCGGATGAGACAGTAAAAACCGAAGTCCCATGTCATAGTAGGTGTTGGCACATTAAAGAACCCTTGTTACTCTACAGCCAGCAGTGCTGAGCATAGGCAAAATTTGTAGCCCTTCACCGGCACACGGTGACATCTCCATTTGAGTGAAATATTCTTGAGTGGGACATTAAATATCAATACCATACCATACCTACAATGTTAGACATTTATTAGATATGGAGACTAAGCATGTCAGAAAGCTAACTAGTTTACCTGCGAATCGAATCTAAACACCTGTGTATTTGTTGGGTTTTGTTTCTGTGTCATTAACACAGGTAGAAAAATACGAAAGAAGACAAACACCTGTTCAGAGTTTATCAAACTCAGAAGACCAGGTCATTTATCTAGAACACTTAAACTCATTAGCACTTAACATTTACAAGTGTCACAAAAGCAAAGATGATGAATATTAGACCCAATTAGAAATACGGGGCAAGAAACAAGAGAAAACAAAACTCAAACTTGTTTATATTTTTAAAATTTTGTTTTCTCTTATAGCAGCTGGCCCTGTCACACAGACGACTGGTGTGTTATTGTCGGCTGTACGAAGTCCATGATCCGAATAAAAGGGAAAAAATAGGTCTTCATCAACGTGAAGTCTTTCTCTTCAATGATATCATACTGGTAAGTTTTAAGAGTTCTGAGGCACTGTATCTTATTGTAATTATCCAGCATTAGACATTGTCACTCTTTAGTGTAGAGAAAAACCTTACCTAAAGATCACCTAACTTAGAGAAGGCTAGCCTGCTATTAGGACCATCCAAAATTCAGTCTGCTTAAGACTATTCTAGGTTACAACAACCTCACTTAAGAGACCACCACACTAATCAGACCAAGTTTAGCCAGTCACATGAGTGATCCTAATTACTAGGTTCTTCAGTTCATGTAAGTACAGTGGAGTTGGTCTATAACAAAGTCAAAGGGGATTGACTTTTGACTTCTTATAGGCATCCTTCATTTTTAAGCATCAGAATTTACTACATAAATAGATAAATAGTAATTCTTTTGGTGGGTTGTATTCCTCTTTGTTATAGCACTGAATTTGCTTTAAGCCGATTTGTTATAGACCGACTCTACTGTATATGTGCTGTTCTAACTTCATGTGCAGTGGAATCTAGCTAACAAGACTACCGTACCTTGGCAATCTGGCTAAATGTTGCCTGACTGGTGAGGTAGCCTCATAGGTGACCGTGAGGTGGAAATGGGCTAGAATCTTGATAATAGGACTTGTTACCATGGTTTTTAGTGTAAGGTGGCCTCCTAAATACAATGATCTAGTGTACTTTCAATCATTTTAGCAATTATCTTGGAGAGCAAATCTGCACAAATTTCTCTGGTTATCCCTTGATGAGCTTATTTCAAAATTCAGTATGGCTACATATAAGCTCCTTGAGTTTACTATCTCATATGTTTTTCATCAGATTGAATAAAAATTGAAAAATAAGCTACTTAGCGTAGTAACTGAATTATTAACTTACCTCAGTATTCCTATGTTGATAGCATAGCTAGTTAACGGTCTGTCCTTCAGGTATCTATCTATGTTACGAATGAAAGAGAGGTTCAGTCCAAGGAAAAGGTCTGAAAGTCCTTTCTTGACATTTTAGACTTTAAACAGTTTTTCTTTACATTAATGTAACCTGTAATATTAAGTGTTTCTAAAACTTGTAATGTGAAATGTACCTGCAAATTATTTAGATTTATATATATGTAATTTTTTTTCAGGTAACAAAAATATTCAGCAAGAAGAAGACAGGAATAACTTATTCCTTCAAGCAGTCCTTTTCTTTGTGTGGGATGCAAGTTTTGTTATTTGAAACACCTCGTAAGTATCTTAAACTGATGGAAGTCAAAATTGGAAACTCAGACTTTATGGACAAAGGGAGATAATCACTGTACTTTTTTTATATCAAGTTGCAGTTACAGTTACAGATTGTGGAAATGCAATAACCCATACCTGCCAACCCTCCCGTTTTGTGCAGGAGACTCCCGCACAAACGACGAAATTCCGGAAATCTCCCGCATTCCAATCTGCTCCCGCGCGGGAGTATATAATCTCCCGCATTCAGACAGTGGTGGAAACAGTAGTGAAATACGATAAGATCAGACGTAAATTGTAAATGATTTGAATTCATCATGTTTTGTTGTAAGGTTCAAAAGGTGTTGGAACTTGGAATTAAGTGATTGTTTTCTTTTGTTTAATTAGTGTTTTTCTGCTTTTATCATTTATTCCACAATGATAGCACCCTGCTGTAAGCTTCACAAATTTTGACCTGTTTTACATACTTTACTATTGGACCTTGACTTTTATTGGTTCATCTATAGACCAGGAAATGATCATGTATCAGTCTGGACTTGAACCAGTGACCTTTTGGTATTTAGTAAAGGTCAAGGTCATTTTCAAAAAATTTGCATTCAAAAGTGAATAACTTCCACACATAATAGACAACCTTTTTATTTATTTGATTTGAATAAGAAACGCCTTGGGAATCATACATTTATATCACATTGGACAGGTGGTCCTTTAATTCGGTGGATTGCTAAGGGAAGTTACATTGTAACTATCGGTAGTACTTTTCTTAGCCATATATACTGGAATATGTTATTTAATGGTACACATGTATTGTTTCAGATTATCAACATGGCGTACGTCTTACCAATACATTGGAAAACAAGGTGCTAATAACTTTTAATGCGAGAAATGACCATGATCGCCAGAAATTTGTCGATGACCTAAAAGAAGCCATTATGGAGGTAAGGAAGTGTTAAATTGATGATGATTGATTTTTTAAGGAAAGAGATTTGATATGAAACTAACTTACAGCTGACCAATCTTAAACAATGGAAAACAGAAGAGGGTGAAAATGGACATAGAAATAATTCTTATGTTTTATACTCTATATTTTTTTGTAAACAGCTTGTCCTTTCACTTTGAAGAGAAATATAAAGGATTCACTGGTTTTATCAAATTGAGATGTCTGACCAATTTAAAGTGCAAGATCATGCACTGGATAAATTCAATTCTTTTGTTCTAATCCTATAGGCCCTATGGTAATATTTTTTTTTAGGAAAATATCACTGTTGCTATACAATTTGTCAATGATTTAGATAAAAAATAATTTTTTGTTTCTGACATAAGCTTATGAAGATGTTAAAATATTATAATATTTCTTCTTTCAGACCACTGGCATGGATCAAATTCGATTGGAAGAAGAACGACAGAAACATAGTGCCAATCACAACACCATCGACAGACATTATGCAAATGACGACTCAAGAGTGATAACGTATGAATTAATGAAGCCATCTGACCCTGCTATAAATAGGCTTTCAGCCCCCGAGTGTGGCGGCTTGAAGAAGCACCCTCTATCCAACTCTCTCACTGATCTTTGCCAAGGTATGCATGTGCATGGTCGTCTTATGTTGCATTTTTCTGCAAACTCCCTATTGTAATGAATAAGAGCATTAGCTGGAATGACGTTAGAACATAAGACTATATTCTTCTACAGGCATGATACTACAACTCTGTTTATCTTGTATGTTATTACATTATAAGTTCATAATGGAATGCTAAAGTCAGGCAAAATCAAATTTGAGTACGCTCAATTCAATATACAGTATATAACCTGAACCATAACTAGTATATAAAATGAAATAAAGTAGAAATGGCTTAAGAAATAATAAAACAAACATACAATTTGATGGAATTTGAAGCCAAAAAATTCATCTCCAGGGTAATCTAAATTCAAAAGTCTGATGAGATTAATTTTGTCTTAGATAGGAATTTCATGAAGAAGGTCCTTAATAAGTACAGTGGAATCTCATGATTAAGATTAGGTACTTTTTGCAAATCTGTAAAATAAGTTTAAGTGGTGAAGTGGTTGCATATATGTTGTAGAAACAGCCAGGTGGTCCCAACAGTGCGGTGGTCTTAAGGTGATGTTATGCTGTAAAGATATATTAAGCTGAAATGTACTCGAGGCTTTGTTATTTTTATTCACCTAATTATCACCTTTGCTGTCCATTAAACCTGTCACCCACTTAGATAAAGGTTAAAGGTCATAGTTCAGAAAGTGACCTGTGTCTTCTAATTCTGATTAAACATAAAATAAAGCTGTTGATTATGTTAGCCCTATAATATGGACATCCATTGCACATGTAAAACATTTGAGATTAATACAAATTTTTTAAAATAACATGTACTGTAATGTAATCAATGTTTTCATTAAATGTAGCCAAAATAGCAGCCAAATTATTCAAGTCAATTCTCACCGCCTCTACTGAAACAAGTGTGAGGATTTTGTCACTAAATGTTTCTCTATATTTCATGGGAGAATTAATTAATGTAATGCAGATGGATTGAAAATATCTTTTGCATTTTTCAGATTAAGCCACTTTAACATGTAAAACAACATGAGATTTTTTCAATCTTAATGGAGTTTGCAGTTTTTCTGTCTCCTTTTTTTATCATTATTTTTGGTTTTTATATATGGGTCATTATTCCCACGGCTTGCTATGGTTAGTTATTGCACCGTAATATTGTGTCTTTTTTTTTTTTAATATATTCCCGTATTCTAAAGCTTAATAACTTTTGTTTTCATGCAAGCATCTTGCATTTATAATTCAACTCCTAATTTTGGTACATATTTTCTTTTCATAATTCTTGTATATGTGTGCTACCTCTAAATTTTTTATTTATATTTTCATTATCGTTACTGTTCTCATTATTTTTGCATGGGTAAAATATTTTACTTGTAATACCAACTTCAGTGTTATGCCATTCTTACTTTAAGCTTGTACCATACATTGTATATCTAATTTGATCTAGCAAATTTACAAGATTTGATGAGAATAATTGAAAAGAAATCGTTATAACTAAATTGTTTATTAATTATTACATGTCATCTTAAATTCTGCATAAAGACACATTGGGAAAGAAAGAAAGAAAATTAGATCATTTACCAGTTCATAAACGCCTAAAACTGTATAAAGACACTTCAAAAAATTTATTTATGAACTTTCAATATTTCATATGTTATCTGCATGTAATTAAACAAGAAGTTAAAAATTCTATTTGCATGTTCTTTTGAACAAAGGTGAGACAACTCTTGTTTGAGCAATTGTTTGTTTTGTCATCCGTTTCATAACTGTTACTCTTTATATAATTACAGCTCAAGGGATGAGGAGAGGTAGCAGTGGGGGATCACTAGATAGTGGAGTTGTAAGTATCACTCTACACTTATGTTTGTTTGTTTTTTGCTTTACGTCATGCTCCACAGTCTTTCAGACATATGGCATTTGCCAAATTTTTATTGGTGGAGGAGAGATCTCTCACAAATGTAACCAGGAAGAGACCACTGGCCAGCCGCAAGTAAACAGGCAAACTTTCCCTTTATAATCAGTTTGGGTTCCAGCGAGGCTTGACCTTTACTTGTGTAGTTGAACTGAAGTAACACATCAAATGGACCTACTGTCTGTTGACCCTAACAAAGATCCCCTTGAGATAGCAATTTAAAGAAAATCTAAGTTATCACCTGAAAATCATTTTCACTGTCAGGCTTTAAAATGCCAAGTTGTAACTGAAAACCATTTATTCTGACCTTGATGCGTCTTGTGTAAAATGTTTCCCGTATAAACCAATGTTAAGATAATGGAAACTTAACTAGCATTGTAACAAAATGGGTTCATGTCATGAACGAGGTATGACATAAACAATTCATCCCATTAAGCACAGGGAATGTCAGGGACCTTTTTCACCAAAAAATCCTATGATAAAAATCATTCAAAAGTCATAAGTGCATGAAATTTTATTACTTATCATTTGTCAGATTATAACTTTAATTCAGTAAATATAGTCACAATCTAGTTTTATGATTAAATGCATTAAAAGAAGGTTTCATCCCCTTTGGTTAGTTTTATCATAAAATGTACAAATTGCTGATGTGATGTATTGAAAAATTGCTCCCCTATGATCACAAGTAATTTGAATCGTTTTATGAAAAGTGCCCCTGGATTTCAATGTCTAGCAAGTGATAATGTACATAATTTTTTATCAAAACTAATTTCTTTTTCAGGGTTCTGGTGGATCAGCTGGTGTAAATGGGAGTGGGGAATCCATAACAACACAAACTAGCCAATCAAGTTTACATTCTCGTGGGTCACCATCTGCATATCCAGGGGTCAGAGGTCAAAGGGCGAAAAAGTCAACCATCAGTTTGAAAAAAGGACTGCCTGAAGGAACAGAGGTGTGAAATGAAATGTGAAATTGTAAACGCCACTTACAAATCTTGCAATATGTCTGTGATAAACTTTGGAGGAATGGACTTCTGGGAAATGAAGCGAAGCGAGCACTTGCCAGACACGAGCCTAAAGCTCCGTTATAGTAACTGTAGGAATGTCGCTAAGGATCTGCAGACTCTGGTACAACACTGGAGATGACTTAGACTGTGATGAGATTGTATAGATTCTTTTTTTTTAAATTTCTTAATTTATTTTATCGCTGTGCTACTAGTGACGTACTGCTAAGGCTATAGGATAATCAGACTTATTACAACACAAGTTCAACGTCAAGAGTTTTGTGTATCAAAGCGGACTGAGGTTAGCTGGATGTTGGGTTTACAAATTGCTTACACAAATGCTGCTGGTCAGTTTCAGATAAGATTTAAACCCTTTCGACACTACAGACCATAATGGACTGGTCTAAGACAATAGAAAAGAGTATACCATTTTGATACTTGGGGTTGAAAGGGTTAAGAAAAAATTGTACCTACATGTTCATAGTTTGTTACAAATTGTGCAGGTCATTCATTCCACACTGCCAAGCCTGTCATAGTAACTTAGAGCTAACCTCACTCTTTATCATTTTGTCAATTGACTTTTCCAAAAGTAGAAATCTGTCAAATTTTTCTCAACTCGTTGATGCAAGTCATAAAATTTGTGAATTTTGTCCTGAGAATTGGGAATGTTTTTTCTCAAGCTCTAACTTTTCATCCAATCAAATTCTAGAATTTAGGCAAGAGGGTAAAAACTGTGTGTCATGTTCTATCTGCAGCGTTGATTTGTGGTCAGTCCTGTACTTATCTATGGTAGCAGCTTTCTTGTTAGTTCTTCTTCAAAGTAAAAAATATGCATGTATACACCATCACACATATAACTTTTCAACCCATCATAGATCTATCTTTTTACACATAATGACGCCAAATGACACCTGTCCAATTCAATAATGAGGTCTCAAAGAGCAAGTTTTTTGCTGTCTTATTACAGAAGTGCTTGAACAGTTGCTACTTTTTGTTGAAAAAAACTGTCATACCATTAGCAAAAGTTTCAAAGAATCTTATTATAAAACAGTGACACTACTAATTATTCTTATAAATTACGCTAACTTGTTATTGATTTCTTGGGTCTTTTCCTAATGGGTGAAGGGGCCACCCAGAGTGCAGTACATATGCCCAGAGGCAACATATGGTGTCATTATGTAGTAACAAGTTAGTCATTATGCAATCATAACGAGAATTATTCATGAGGAAAGGTACATGTAGTCTTAGCCTGCATGTAATGCAAACATGGACGACTAAATGCGACATAATACTATAAATCCAGTTTTGTTCCCATGGATACCTAATATTCGTAAAAGTTGATTCTTGGTCTA
>JACSZP010001577.1:1139-48356 GCA_016161895.1 Pinna nobilis
CCCCCCCCCCCCCCCCCCCCCCCCCCTCTACGACATACGGCAAACGATTAGTGTCCTTCAAGGATTAATCACTGTTACTTTGTTGCTTAGCTCCACACTCATGAACCTTCAATTATTTCTTTTCATCACCAAACGCTTATAAAGGTGAGTTCACCTACTCTCGGGATAGTTCATTTTTTAAAAAAAACAATTCAGATTATTCTTTTGTTAATGAAAAAAACCCCAAAATACCATTTTCTTCTCTCTGACATAAAAATAATACCAGTCAGGAGAGAGTGTTTAATAGCTCTATGTCTTTTGATTGTTTTTCTTTTCTTTTTTGTTATCATAATTATTATTTTTTGGTTTTTACGGGGTTTGGGGCGCGTCAGTTAAATTCGGTGTTTTTGTGAAGAATGAAATTCTGTACACAGAGGATTTGCCGATAATTCTTCTACTTTCAGCATTACTTTTGTAGCCAGCAGTTCAGCAGTACTTTTCCTGCGTTGTGCAGACGAGTCTTATATTACATTAGATCCCTATTTATCAAAAACTGGTCTTAATACATTTATTTTCATGGTGACCGGGTCAGTTTATACACCAGAGAGCATGTTTGTGTTTTTACTGTTTTGTCAGCAGACAATCAAATTTACAAATTCTCAATAGGGTAATTGGACATAATGTCAAATCACTCATTGTTGTCGTACGGGAGAGTTTCTACACATGTCATTATATGAGAACGTCACTGTATGGATATTATATAGAATGTTATTGTTTGTTTATACATGACAAACATTTTATATGTATAGCATATCCTCAAAAAACTATATTTAGAACCGAGGAAATTTTTAAAAATTCTTTCGTCAGAGGGTTTTTTTCCTTATTACAAAGCATTGCTGAATTGACATAGTGTAACCAATTTATATTGAACCCTGATCATTTATATGTATTGAAATTCCTCTTTTGTTGAAATGATTTCCATTCCTCGGCTAAATTACCCAATTAGAACTTAGTCCGGTTAATTTGAATCCCCTGTTTAGTTGAAAGAAAAGTTCATTCCCCTTCGGTTTCTAGATATCTGTGTTCCACTGTACAAAATTTAGAATAAAATTGAAGAAGTACTAAAGATATTTGAAAATACAAGTCTTAATAAATATGCCAAAATTGAATAATGCCATTCTCAGTGTGTAAACCAATTACAAATGTCTACTAGGGCGAGACCATGTCATTTTTTCCCCAAAGTTACAACAAGGGGTCACACAAGAAAGATATTTTATAAACATATCTCTCTTTTGATTTTTCTTCCATCATCTCTTTTTTCCTCCTTGTTTCCTCTCTCGTTTTAAAGAAAAAGGAAAGGTAACGAACAGTGTTCGGTCTAATAATACCTATAAAAAGACATGAGCTCGCAAACACAGACCCCTGGACACACCAGAAGAGGAAGTATCAAATGTTGACCGACCATACCCACCACGAGTTATATGTCTTGATCAGGTAAACGAAATCATTCGTATTCAAAATTAGTATGTAAAGACCGGTATATAAACCGTTATGAAACACGTAAGGCAGCATTCGTCCCGATGACAGATCGTATCGGTAAACTAGACCATTGCGTCGATCGTAGAATTTACGAAAAAGCGTACTTGATCCGTTAATGTAACATCAACTTGTTTGTCAGTAGCTTGTTATATTACCAATACATTTTGTGGTATGATTGACAGTCTAGTGATCACATGCAGGTAATGATTATGTAATATATAAATCATAAAAGGTTATCGTTTTATCTTGGGAAATTATCAACATGTATCAAATTGAAACAACCCTTTGCCTTATGTTCCATTTATTACGATCTAGACAAACTCATATAGTGAGAGATGTCCACATGCATATACTCGTATGCTTCAGATCAGACGATATCAATTTAATTATATCTCATTGTCAACGTTTAAGATTCCAATCATTTACTTCGGATAACACAGGGAGTAAACTTGTCGGATGTAAAAGAGCCAATACTGATACATGGTATATGTAACATTTTATGGTAGACTCTACTGTACAGGGTTATTTTCGCCCCGTGTTATTATCATCCTAATGCGATTGCAAACATTTTTGCCCCGGTTTCAATTGGCACATTTTCGTCATAATTCTATTCAATGAATTTATCATTTCGATTTCGCTAAGTTTTGAATTCGCCTGTCCATGGGGACGAAAATAAAGCGGGGACAAAAATGTCCCTGTATAGAGTATGCTACACGCCTGGCATATATTTCTATTCCATTGAATTCTTCATCTATGTCTGACTGTGATGCCGACGGATAACATAATAACTCAAAGACATTCTGGTTGTTAAAGTGTATTTAAACACCTTTGATATTACTCACGCCATATAATGATACCAACCATTTATCTTAAACGAGTTAAATGAGGGGTCTCTACCTGTAATGCCAAATAGTATAACTGAGTTATTTTACTGTCTCATCCGAAGCACAGGTCACAACTTTTATACCACCGGTGAGACATGAGGTCAAATTTTTGGTCTCATGCGAGTGAACCAGCAAAAATTCCATGGATGCCTTAAAAATGGACAGTGATTACATGAATTCGGTAAACAAAGGTCAAAATCATTCTAAAAGTCATCTTAAGTAATGCATTTAACCACGCGCACAGTAATTCTAAAGTAATAAAATGAGTCGTAGTCCGCATAGCCATAAAACACTAGACAATATTTTGCCATTACATCAATCAGACTATTGTTGGTAAGTACATTTATTTCCGGTAAATGTCAATTTTGATTCTATCGATTCCATTTGCTCTGTAAATTATATTTACATAAGTCCTGATAAGTTATGACACTTTGACATCCCTGTCATTGTAAATATTTCACGTAATACAACTTTGGCATGGACAGTGTAAAGTGTAAGAAGTTAGTTAGCCTGCCTCATTGTTGTTTAACGCGCCACTCGAGAATCCTGCACTTATATAGAGACGTGACGGGCGATAAAAATTTGCCTATGCTTGGTACTTATGACCGAAGAGCTTGGTTTGTGTCCACACCTACCGTGATACAAAACATCAGCTTTTACTGTCTCATCCCAAGAGAGGGACCGCCAACTGCATCATGCATCGGATTCGAACTCGTAACTTCACAAGGTGAACACATCAAGCGCTAGGTCACGGCAGTCTCGAAAAGAAGAGGAATACCTTGCACACATTGTATTTATTCAGATCAACAATTTGTACATTAAATACAAATTAAAAAGATGAAGTGTTGAGAAACAGAAGATCAAGATGACAAATGTACATAAACGTGAATTCTCCCACAGCAGTAAAACTTTGATTATTTATAGACAAATGAACCATTCATTCTAAATATTTAACTTCATAGATACAACAAACACGTACATGTTCATACACATAATCAATTACAACGATGAAAATATGTTTCAACAATTCTACGTTTGAAAATACCATTTCAAAGAATATTATATTTTTTTATTTTGTTCTGTTTTTTAATTTATCATATTGCACATTTTTGACGTTTTTGTTACGTCATCCAACATTTTTTTTACTGCCGTCTACTCTTACCATTGTAAGAAAAATATATAACAAAATTTATCAATAGGAAAACAATTACTCTACTCGGCCTCGGTCGGTACTGTTTTCTCATCGAAATAATAACAGAGCAGTAACTGTATTATATACATATCTCGTATGAAAAGTGTGCGATGACCTACATACTGTTTCAAACTAAGTATTAAACTACAATTAATCATCATTTGTCGTATTTCTAGTGAGTTCCGGTTATCTGTTGTTATCTGGTTCAAAAAATGTTGGTTACATTACCGTACTGCCCAACGAAAGACATCTATAACTTCATTACTTTGTAGACAAATATGAATAATCTATTGAAGACAAGGGGATTTTCGCGTGAGATTACTTTAACTAAATATGCGATGAAGAGATTTACATCTAGATTTGCCCAAGTGTGCGAGTCCAAAAATAAGATTTACTTTTATCATTCTGAATGATACTTAGATGAGAGAAAGACAACTTAGAATGTGCGTATGGTTTGCATAATTAAATCGCCTAATTAACAACATTATGGTAACATCCAAATTTTCATAACTGTACTTATTAATAACGTCTGTCTCTACAATACATCAAGACACTTCTCACAATATCTAGATAGAATAGTTATATACATCTAATAGAAAATTGTACATATTTACCCTCCCCTTTCCTCGTTTATGAACATCACCGATTGTGACATTCTTGTATTCGAAAACGTGTGACACGGCGGGTGCCGCGCGCGGAGCAGGAGTTGCTTACCCTTACGGAGCACCTGAACTCACCCTTGGTTTTTGGTAGGGGGTTCGTGTTACTTTATCTTTCTGTTTTACACGTCTTGTTGTGTTGATAGCTGTTTGTGTCGTCTCTTTTTTGTTTGGCCATGATTTCGTCTGCCTTTGGATTTTTGAATTATTGATTCCGCCTTGGTATCTTCAACAGTCATTTTTTGTACATATTTACAGTTAGAAAATCAACACAAATACGCATAAACTAACATACATACGTCCAGCAATGGTCACATTTATACAGTCACATGAATTTAGGTACAATCAACCACATTTATTTGTGATAAAATATGTGTCTAACAACATTGTACAGTCTAACCTGTTTTAAGAGACCATCCAAAGGAAGGACCAAACATGATCACATATGACAGATGGTATCTTAATTCAGGTGATTTATATAAGTTAAAACTATTTTGGAACGATACACGTAGGTCACATAAGACCGGTTTTCCTTAAATTTAGTGGGTCATTAAGGCAGGTTAGACTATTGACCCGATCTTTCTGATAAGTTGTCATACTTAGTATCAAATAATACTACATCCATATTTTTGTGTATCCAAAATGAACAAAGTTATTGATTGTGTAAAGAATTCACAGAAAAATCTTATCATGGGAGGTAAAAGTGTGAATAATATTTGTCTTAAAGGTTTTAGTTATTGTTAACACAATTGTACATGCATAGGCAATGAAGTGATGTTTTCTTCACACACAATTGACAGTACATTTATATGAAAATATTAATTTGTAAAGTATTATTACCTGTGAATATCGTCACACTATTGTAACTCACTGGACGACTCGTGTGACTGGTTTAGCCCTACTCAATATTCCTTTACTACACATAAAAATACAGCAAAAACTGTTTATAACGTTTTTCTTCGGACACAAATAATTCAAAGTTGTATTCGGAAAACGTTGTAAGCAAGTTGATAAAAATTGGCGGCATTGTGTTGAGAGGGACGAATGTGAGTTAAATGGAAGTTATTCTTCCATATATGTATGGTCAACACCTGTAAGTCGATATATACTTTAGAAATACACGTCAGGCTTTATTTTCTCATGGCCAGGTATTCCCTACGGTCGGTCGAACACATGTTCAAGTGTTAATTTGTTAATTTAACATGGTTTGAAACTATTCAAACAACGGGGAAACAATATAGACGAAAATATTACTACACTGGGTCTTAAATTCAAATACATTATAAACGAAAAAACGTAATATCCAGAAACGTTATATCCATATATCTTAACATAGGTTATATGGGTGTTTAGTCGGGGATTGAAAATGAAAATGCTATATGCAGAAAAACGTTACAACCAAAAACGTAACAGTTTTCACTGTATATAATAATGCACAGATCTAAAATCCCTTCTTCGAAATTAATTTTCCTATAAACATTTGTTTTTAGCTTTGAACGAATTTTAGCTCCTTCATTGGCTAAGAAAATGAATCAATGTAAATATCTGCCTTTCGTATGCTACGTTTCTTATTTATAAAGGATGTACATTTGACAAAATATTTGAATACTCCAATTCATTTTAACTTAACAATTTTGCATAAGAGCCCCTTAATTAACAAAAATTCTTCCACAATCATTTCGGTTGTATCAAGCTGGCATTTAGACGGAGTTATTCATCTATGTAAATTGCATAATCAATATTAATGAATATTCAAATGTTTAAATGTGGAATTGAGCAGATTGGAAGGGGAAATGCGTGATGAACTAACTGAAATTTGATGCCATTCTTTCTCATATTGTGTATAACAGCAGGAGAAAGACAGGGAGAATAAACTAGAAAATGATTCAGCTGAAATTATATGGATTAACGATTTTAGTCTTGCTGTTTGTACTTACAGAGTTCATTTTTTCTTAATTTCATTAATGGTTTATGTTCGTTTGATTAGAATGAAATGGAATATAGGGATGGATGTGTTTAGTTTGATTCATTAAACACAGTAAACGCCCATATTCTCTTGGACAAAGATGTGCACTGCAAATATTATGTGAAGATATATTTTTCTAGCTCATAGATCCCCTAAGAAACGTAAAAAAAAGATGCTAAAAAGGGTAACAATCATATAAAAAGAAATTATCAATGCATTTTATCTAGATTGAGTTGTAGAGATAAGTCACATTTCAGAAGAGAATCTAGTCATCCCAAGAAGCTGCCATCCATAACCGTCGAAAGAAAGTTCATGTAGTAGATTTTAATTAAAGGAAGCTCTCCCTTTCCTTGTACTGTCGACCGTTGTTGGTATTCTTTTCCTGGTAAATAAAAATGAAAATGACTGGTACATTAAATGAATCAATATTTTCAACATTTTTTTCTTATTATGCTATTTTAACCAAGAAAACCGGAATAAATTTTTTAAAAATAATGAAATAAAATTTAACAGACAAAAATATATTTACCTACTTTTAATGAAGAACGTTTTTTTTTTTTTGGTCAGTAGAGAAAAAAAAACAACTAATATACCGAAGGAGTAAGAATTGCCTTAATCACAAGGTAATGAAAACAAAGTTATTATCCACCATAAATTTACGATATCTGACCTATGTTTGCATCTGAAATCAATTCATGAATTCCTGAAATTCCTGTTATCTACCGTACTATTTTGCTCGCCGCTAGGATTAATTAACACTATCTGCAGTGATGATTGGCACAGACGTACGGACCGCATTTGAAGAATATGACGTTACTTTATTGCAACATCATACTAACACCCCTTGAACTCAGTCTCGAAAGCTTCATTTTTTCAATCAATTTGGAAGATACGGTTTGATCTTTTGAGATTAAAATAGTAAAGTATTAGCGAATGCATACTGAAACAATATATCCAAAATGGTGGTCCTACGTTTTTATGACACGTAAGTTACTTTTCGTATATTTGTCATGAACATAAAGACAATGGGACTACAACGTTAACAATATATGTAATATAAAAATTGAGATCATATATCAGGATATGCACCTATAGATGGGTTTCCATTAGCGTTATTTTCCAAGAGTTGTTTCCCTTCGGCGGCCATATTGAGTGTCAACGAGTATATTTTCCTGCAAAAATCAGCCGAATGAAATGAAGTTTACTTAGGTTTAAAAAGTTTAAAAACTTGTTTAGTGGATTATTTTTTTTCAGCTCTTCGTTAATCTAAATAAGGAATTTTGATGAAAATTGAGATGTTTTTCAATATTACTGTGCAATCGAATTTGGTTTCTTAAAAAAAAAATTCATGTTGACAAACAAGGGAAATAACTCTTAGAAAATAATGCGTATAGAAACCCAACTATAAAATAGTAAAATTGTGTTCAAGTGATTCTGGATCTATTTGATAAATGATTTATAACACTGTATTTTAAAAACTGATAATCGTTTAAGTGGACAAAATATTATCTTAGAGAAAGCAAAATTATAATGTGATAAAAATATCAAAATATAAGTAAAGAACTGATAATGAACAAGACGAAATGTTCAAATTTCAATACTATAAATTGTATGCTCGCAGCGGATGGAATTGGAGTTTCTGGCACTTCTGGGGCACCTGGACTCGCCCCGGGAACTCGTGTTACTGTATCTCAAGTGTTATGTGCTGTTGTGCGAATTACTCTTTGTATTATTGCCTTCATCTGTTTTAGCTTTTGTTCATCATATTTTTTTTTTTAAATTTAAAATGCCTCTGTAGTATTTTCAACTGCATTTACAGTCTAACCTGTATTAAGAGACCATCCAAGGGAAGGCGCAAAAAGGGTCAAATATGACAGATGGTCTCTTTATTCAGGTGATTTATATAGGAAAATCATTTTAGGAACCTTTCATTTAGGTTCACATAAGACAGGTTTTCCTTTAATTCAGTGGGTCGATAAGACAGGTGAGACTGTATTTCTAAACACCAAGTTGACTCAGAAATATACAAATGAGTTACATAACTGCCAGCTATCTGAACACGTGTTATGTAATTAAATATTTATGCCAATTGCTCTCAAATTTAATTCTAATGACTGGGCCATTAGCTATACATACATTTCTGGTCGTTGCTATACAAATACAAATTGTCTGATCAATATTTTTACTAGTTCAATTAACTAAAATCCCTTTTTATCGTAGTCAGATATTAGATATCAAAATCTTCATTTAATTAAAAATCAATGAACGAATTCCAATTAGTGAAAATTGATTCAAAGCGTTACATTAGATGTCAAACAAATTGAAAACATGATCTGTTAGTAATAAAGATAGCTTTTTAAAATCTGTCATCGTATCCAATAATGTACAAAGTAGTCATTAATCTGATAGGACGACATGCTTATCAGAACCCACAGAGTCTGAAAGGGTTTGAATGAACGCAAATAAGAGGCTTTGTTATAAAATAGTGTGCTTTTCCACAGAAATGTGCTATCACATGGTTACGGAAATCTTACCTGTGAAGGTAAATTAGATTATGACTATGCGAGTAGCACTCAGCGTAAGAGTGTTGCATTTTACTGCGAGTGTTACGGCTAACGTGTTTTGGAAATGATTCAAACAGCAATTCTAAAAAAATCATGTACATAGCGAACATTATTCTTAGCTGTGGCTTTTGATTGAACAATGCATATTGATTTATCAATAAGAGGAGTAATTTCAAAATATGAAAATGAAAAAAGTGAAAAAAAGATGTTAGAGAATTATCATCATCATCAGCAGCAGCAACAGCATTATTATCAACTTTTATTATTATTATTATTATTATTATTATTATTATTATTATTATTATTATCATCATCATTATTATTACAAGTATTATTTATATTATTATTATTTATTATTATTATTATTATTATTATTATTATTATCCTTTATAAGTTGTCACTTTTATAAGTCATAGTAATTTATCAATAGTATTGTTATCATCATTAAAATCATATTTATTAGTATCACATATTGCATGATGAAACCAAGGAACTCTATGAAGTCTTATTAAATAGTATAATTAATATAATATATATATATGTATATTCTCTTTTATTATAAGACTGGTCCCTATGAAATGAAAATTATCTTTCTTTTAAGATTTCTACATGTAATACCCTATGTTTTAAAGCAGCAAGAAAATCAACACGTATTATTTCCTAGAAGCAATGTAAAGGAAAGCTGATATACAGATACCTAAAAATATTAAAAGTATTAATATTCTTGAACAGACCGACAGATTGTTTCGTAACTAAAACATTAACTTCAAATCATATGGCATAAATGGAAAGCCCGTATCAATAGACACAATTGACAACTACAGTCTAACCTGTTTTCAGCGAAAAAGGACCACATGTCAGGTAGTCTCTTAATTCAGATGATGTTTATAGGGAAAAGCCATTTCAGAAACCATATAATTAGGTCATTAAATACAAGTGGTCCTTAAATTCAGTGGGTTGCCAAGGCAGGTTAGAATGTTCCTTCTATTCCTACATTTTCTGTTATTTTTAATGTCAAAATACAAAACAAAGTGATGCATGTATATGTGGTCAAGGTGTTGAGGCTACTTACAGATTTTGCTGCTTTCTTAACGACCTTAGTAAAGTGTTCAAAGCCACAGACAATAATTGAGAATGCGATTCCTCCAACAAGAATGAAGAATACTCCAGCAACATTTTCTATCTGCAACTCTGATGTTTCGTCAGCGGAAGGCTTAGTATAATCAGGACAGTTTCTCCTACCCCACCACCTAGTAAGTGAAATGAAAAAGAAATATAAAAAACTCGTCAGCTGATTCTTTTATTCAAATTATCTAATTCATGTTTGTCATTGTACTGAAGACAATTTACAGGTATACCATATACTGACCGTAAAAACAACCTCAAATTTTAGGAAACACCGTCCAAATATTTTAATAAAACTTTTCGCTTTCTCAAATATTGCTGTACGTTCCCTCGTCGTCTCAGTGGTAAATAAGGATAAAAATAGACCAAGTATTTTACAATGTTGATTGACATCAGTATTTCTTACAAATAAAGGATATGACTGATCTATTTAACTTTTGAAATAAAAACTGTTTACTTAAAACGCCCTCAGTATTTCGGTAACCGCTCGTCTAACACAACAGCGCTGATGTTTCATTGACATATATGTAGTGTGCACTGGACGTCATTTCCGGTAACACGATATTTCGTGTGATATTTTCATACCAAACCTGTAATGACTGAACAGACCTTTCCCCATTATAACCAGAAAAAAGTAATACCTAGATCATTCCAGAAATTGGGATAAAGCTACATGGGAATAATATTTTCTGGACTTACTTATTCTCAAGCTGATGTAGTAGACCCGTGTCACTCAACCTTAAAATTGCCATCGATAGTTCTTCTCGGTAGGTGGCACCAGGTGGCACTCCTATTCCAAATCCTTTCGGATCGAAGTGTGGACCGATCTCCATAAATTCACAGTCTTCTATGGTCTTGTATTTATTCACAGTTGTATCCCAAAAGAAGGCATAGTTGCCTTGTTTGACTAGTTTAAAACCTTCTTCGGTATTCGCCACCATAGACGAAGGCTCTACCTCTGACATTTGAGCCCACATTTTTGCGAAATGCTCAATCTTTGTCTGCTGAAAAAATGACATAATTCCACTGCTTTGAACTGTTCCGTACCTTATCTTGGTTTGTGAAGCTAAATCTGTCACAGATTTTATTGGTGTATTTATTTTTTTCACAGTTAAAAAAGCTGCTAGGTTTGCAGTGTATGATGAGATTAGTATTAAGGCAAAGAACCACCAGGCACTGGTGAGTATCCGACCTGGCAATGTTGAGGGCGAGGTATCTGTACTTCCTTGTAGTAAAGATCCAAACACAAACCAAAAGCTCTCACGGAATGATATAGTAGGACAGTCTTTATCATGTCTTGTTCCTAGTTTCTCTAGAGTGTATAGAATCACACTGACCACCACAAATGCACCACATGTACAGAACCACACTAGTGGGTCCAATGGATTCAGGAATTCAAAATAAGTACTCTCCGACTTGGGAACCTTCATCAAAACACTAATGTATCTGGTCATGAAAGGTTTGGTAAAGTCAACAGCTTCTTCTCGAAGTGAGTTAATGCTAAGTGGAGCAACGGACATTGTTGCATTCTGAAACAAGGCAAATCAGAAAAGTTATCGTCTGTCTCTTAAATCTGAGTGTTTTAGCTTAACCAAAAATAACTTTGAAAAACACAAAAACAAAGAAAAACAAAACAAAAAGACGCATTCATTAGTGCCTGTAAAGTTGAAGGATCAAGATATATTATAAATACAAGTACAATATGACAAGTCAAAAACAAAAATGGTCTCATTATGAACAAAAGTGTATCATCCAAACGAAATGGAACCTGATTAAAACATAGAATACAAATAAATGAATATCTTACGGAATGAATTTTACTTTTTCAATTCAACAGGTTCTCCGTCAGTAAAAACGCCATAGCTTTGCAGTTTAAAGTGAAGCATCATTTAGTACCATAAAACAGGCACGTTTATTATGATGGACATACATGAGGTATTATTTCAAAATATTCGATTGACCAGCAAGACTTACCTGTTGCATACTTTAATTTTTTGTTGTTGTTGCATTATTGTTTAACGTCCACCTCAAGAAACTTACACTAATATGGAGACGTCACCGTGTGCCGGTGAAGAGCGACAAATTTTGCCTATGTTCGGCACTTATGGCCGTAGAGCAGGGGGGTTCTTTAACGGACCAACACCTACTGTGACATGGGACCTCGGTTTTTACCGTCTCATCGGTACGGAGACGGCCAACCAAGGAGGGGCGCTGCGCGGATTCGAACCCCGAACCCTTCGATTCGAATTCGAACACGCTAACAACTCGGCCACGGAAGCCCCGGCATACTTTAATGAAAATTACGTTATATGAGAAAAAATGTTTTGGCGTCAGTGTTTTTCTCCAAGTACAATTTTATATCAATTACATTTTAACAGCATCATCTGAGTTTAGGACCTATGCTAAGAACGTTATCCTATGCTCTGAGGGCTCTTGAATGTACTGGCCACTATACTGTGTCACGGGACCAAGATTTGTCTTGTATTATTTGCACTGCACATGGAAAACTATACCACGTAGCCAAAATTACATTATTATAAGAGTAATTGTCGCTTCAATGGCGAATAGTGAGGTCTCTAAACATCAGATATTGGAGCGTGGTAATTGGATAATCATATACGGACGTCAATTAAAGAATTGACATTTTTCATTTTGTTATCTCTTGGTGTCGACCAACATATCTGATCACTTATTTTTCATTACGTCCATTGAGTAATTAAGATATTAACAATTTTGTATTGATGTCACGATTGACGATAAAAAACAATGAAATGGAGCAAAGCAAATAGATGTAATCACACGAGAATAGAAGTGTAACGACCTTCCGTTTTTTTTCTAAATTAAAAGGTATTGATGTATGATTGTCATTGAGTTATAAATTTCCCCCTCTAAATAAGTCAATAGATTGTCGATTTCTAGTTATGGTGGTAAAGAATTTCAATTATGCCAAGCAGTTTTTGTGATTTGCTGTCTTTGAATTCTCACTAATGAAACGAAAGTCAATATTTTTCTGTAAATTCTGTTTTTAAGAATACATGTATATCAAATTCGTTGTATATACAGTGTAGCCTCATAAATCCGGATACCTTGGTTCCCCAGCAAATCGTCCGGATAAGTGAAGCGTCCAGTTTAATGAAACGCATCTACCATTATGACCAATGCAATTGGAAAATTTTGTACCCAGAAAATTTCGTCCGGAACGTGAAGCATCCTAATTATAAAAATATCTTAATATGAAAAGTGCTCTGAATTTTGTTCACTTCTTATGTGATATAACTTAAGATGATGTGAAAAAATTGGACGATGATTTATTTCAAAGCGAAACCGGACAGATGTTTAAGGTTTAAAGGTCAACATCAGTATAGAGGACGAACTGTTTCTTTAAGATACCATAGATCTCGAAGAAAAATGTATATGTTTAATGCAAAATGATACCAAACCCATGAGAGAAATCTGTTAATTATCGTTTCTCTTATACATTAGTAGTTTTACAATACATGTTTGTCATTTTCACACATTTGTAGTATTCATTGACAAAGTTTCCCGCGCCCGCCACGCTTAAAATCTATGAATCAATTCATGGTGTCCAGGTAAAGACCTCCAACCCTCTATAAGTAAACTGAAACTATTTTTACCTCTGATAAGATTAAGACTTCAGACGGAAGCACGAGTAAGAATCCCCATTAGTTTAATATTACCGTGGGACCTACTTATTTTGAACTCGGATATACCGAATCCCTTTTTTTGATCTTGTTTATTTGAAATTCTGATGCTTTGTTAAGACAATTTGATGTGAAGACGATGTGATGTGATGTTGTTCGGTTTGGCGGGGTTCTTGTTACTATATGTTTGGCTTTGCTCGACTTTTTGTGTCGATTGTTATTTATGTTAATGTCTCTTTTGGTTTTAGCCATGGTTTTCTGCATTTGGACTTTTGCATTTTGGATCCCCCTCCCCCGGTATCTTCAGCTTTCATCCTTTCAAGCGCTCAGGGAAAGTGACATAATTAGTCGAATTTTTTTTTCATTTTGGGAATACCAATCATAAGATATTTAAGAAATATCCCATACTTGAGAGTCTGAGGATAATAACAATATACTGACTAATTCTTATTAATGGTTTCAGGTTGCACATTATTTCGCTTTGCAAAGCTTGCCCAAATAGACAGAGAAAATTGTAGTGCTCACCCCAGCAAGCAGCTCCCCGATCATCCCATTCCATTCGCCATTTTTCTCATTTCTGGAACCAAACTTCCCATCATGCACAAGGTAAATTTTGAAATCAAACTTAAGCATTGTAGCAACCTCTGTTATCAGGTCAACAGCAAACCCCTCAAAGCGGTCATTGCCTACTCGTCTATCCCAGTCTCGTTTTCGCATCGTGAAGGGTTTTTCCTGAAATTTAAGCACAGAAAGTATTTATGAGAAAGTGACTATTGTTATCCCAAACGCCAAGTCAGGTAGTAAATACAATTGCAGAAGTAGCAGGGGTTGTTCGGAAATTCAATTCCAAAAAAAAGATAAATAAATAAATAAATAAATAAATAAATAAATGAATGAATGAATGAATGAATGAATGAATGAATGAATGAATGAATGAATGAATCAATCAATGAATCAATCAATCAATCAATCAATCAATCAATCAATCAATCAATCAATCAATCAATCAATCAATCAAGGAAGGAAGGAAGGAAGGAGGGAAGGAAGGAAGGAAGGAATAAATAAATAAATAAATAAATAAACTAATGAATAAATAAATAAATACAATTTTTGGAAACAAAACGGTCTCAACGTTGAAAACAATTCCAAATCCTTAATGAGATGGGACCATGTACGCGGAAGGAGTCAGCGTCTCCTGGTGGCATGACATCTACCGCAAATAACGGTCACAACACAAACAACCATCAACTTATCTCGAAAGAGATTAGTCCTTATATATCGAAGCCATGATATCATGCTAAACCCCCTGCAATTGACATGTTGGTCGAAATTGCTATAGGCCTACATTTTTGCGGGAAAAAAGTAATAAAAACTACAGATTACAGATTAAAAAGAAAATTCATAAAGAAAATTCCTCGATAAAAGAAATATAATTTTGCTGCTTATTATTGTAAACTCAATGCAGCCAAAATAAATTTATCTTAATCTGTTCGAATTCATAATTTTCCGATGTACAATCATCTTACACATTGATTTTAAAATAAATCTGGATATTACATGATCAACACGACACGGATATTATATTTATCTAAGTAGTTAAATGCAAGGAAACTAATGATTAATTAATCATGTTATGTTAAATGTCGAATTGGTGACTAAAGCAAATATAAATATCCACTGTGAGTCCCTTAATAAATGAGTAAAAAATTTCCATGCAATGCTCAGAAACCCATATTCGATAGAGTTGAAATTGGACATGAAAACCGTTTCATCATTACCAACAATCAATCAAAAACGTGATGTGAAAGCAAAAGAGGTCGCAAAAAAACTTTTTTTCAGTTTTCCTTTACAGCGTGTCCCACGGGAACGATCAAGTTGGGATAATAGTTGAAACACTTTCAAGCTCTCAACAACAAAAAAACGTGGCGGAACTAAGTGTAACACGTTGTGGCGATAATATTAGCAATACATGGTGTATTTTCCGATCATTTAATGACCTTATGTGGAGCCTCCGTGACCGAGTGGTTAGCATAATCTACTTCGAATCGAAGGGTCCGGGGTTCGAATCTGCGCAGCGCCTCTCTGCAGTTGGCCTTCCCTTTGTTTCGGTAGAGTTAAAACGAGGTCCATTGCCACAGTAGGTGTTGGTACGTTAAAGATCCCTCCGTGCTTAACGGCCATAAGTGCCAAGCATAGGCAAAATTTGTCGCCCTCCACCGGCACACGGTGACGTCTCCATATGAGTGAAATATTCTTGAGTGGGACGTTAAAACAACAATGCGACAACGCAACAACAACAATAAAATAATGTATATTCCTTTCTCACGCTCGGTCGTATACTTACCAAGATCATAACAACGTCGACGGTTCTTCCCTTCAGAGGAAAGGTCGAGTTTCTACTACCTCTTATAACATCTCTAAATTGTAGTCTTGACGGCCTTGAACTTTGCCAGAGTCCTACCTACAACATGTTAATTATTACCTGTCAAGTGATCTATATCTAACTTTCCATCTTATTATGATCCAATACGGTCAAACTTTTGATAGGTTATGTGTGAGCATATATAGATAATATGGCTATTGAACCAAATTCATTATTTCATTTTATGTTTCTATAACAAATGTAGTATTCAATAAGACTTTACATGTGACTACCAAAACCTGATCAAATCAAACAAATTTTCATATTCAAAGTCAGAATGGGACTTTCATGTATTATTCACAATCACAGCAAACAAACTAATACAAATCGTTCAAAACTTAAATTAAATGACACAACAGTTTATTAGAATACTTATAATCCCAAGGGTATATTTCATTTATAATTCACAATCATAATTCAGACGCCAGATTATCGTACAAATGGATGTATAATTTCTTGTACATTAACTTAAGAAATGTATCTCTAAAAATATTGCTTTGCCTATGTCAATTATTTGATTTTCATCGATAGAATACAGATGTATTTTCTTCCTCTTGAGAGGCTTATGCTATGCCTGGGAGAAAAGTATCTAAAGTTCTCTATAGCTAAATAATTTTCATCAATTGCAATTTTCCGATAAATTAGTTTCACGTTAACATATACCGCAACATAACAATCTTTGTGAAATGAATTGGGATTTAACATAATCAAAATAAAATCCAATAATTACTTCTTTGATTAAACAAATGTATGATATTATCACAAAATTATGTATTACTCAGAAGCATCCACACTTATTTTGAAATTTTCATTTTTATACTTGCACTACTAGAAATCACACGGAATTAATATCCAAACATGTTGACACGTTTCGCTTTCGTTTGTTATTGTCTAAACAAAAAGCTCCAACAATAGTTCAATTACAGAAAGGACAGTAGAGATACGCTTGGATAGTCAGATAAGCGGCAAAAGTTAGTATATAAGAAGATTACAGTCTACTTCACGCTAACATAGGTGGTTATATACATAAAAAGCCTCCAAAGCAGGACGACTATGCTAATCAAAATTACTGATTCATATAAACATACCAAAGTACCTTTAACGCCACTTTCCTGCGAATCAAATACATCAACTTGTTCATAAATAATATAAAACCTGTATCATCATTATACCACTGGGCCACTCTCGCAAAAAAATTAAGACAACCAGTGCATTCTAACTAACATAGGCTAGCGTCACCATATATCGGGGTACTTACATGTAACGTTTCTGTGAATGAAACGATGTATTTTACGACAAATTACGGAAGTTATACACCTTCAGCAATTTCACAAGACTTTACGTCACAAAATGCAGTAAATTATTCCACATATACTCCGTTAAATTTCGATTGAGCTGTACCTAAAGTAATCATATGTCCATCAGCAGTTCCTTTAAGGGAAGTAACCCAAATTCGGGGCAACAGAAATAGACTTATTAATATCCATGAGACACACGCTTCCGATGGACTAACCGTATCTGAATCACCATTACAGTTTACAGTGATAACATGTGTTCTCTTGGGAATGATATATTGCACAACATATCTATATCTATATGAGATGCAATTTTATATGGAACTGCAAGTTAATATGAACAATGGACAATGCGTGTTGCCACTTTGATCAATTTTTGGCAATAAATTTTTTACGTAATAGGTCACCAGATATCAGTCATAGATCATAAGTTCAGAATACCCATTGCGTACTATCCATTTGAGAATATTTACCCCGAACTTAGGAGTACCTCAAACTTAGGTGGCGTGTCTATACTTCAATTTGAACCTGTCATACATATTTTCACACATTAGATATAGAAAATGGAAATGTTACATAAGCGCTCCAGAAGAAATTAAATGTTATATATCTCATACGACATGTACTACATTTAAGAAAAAGTAAAACAACAGTGATACTGACTTGTTAAATAGATCTCTCGAAAACCATATGAGGAAAGGAAATCAGTATTTCGTGTCATATTATCGCATACAAGTTAAAAAAAACAAAGTTGATTAAGAATAAATGTCGTACAATAAATGAATCTGATCCTTCGACTTCGATCAGCTTGATGGTGAAATTATATCGCTTCCCATCATCGTCAAATTCTATATTGCCAGTCTCCCCATTAATGCTCATCTGAAAAATAGAATCCAAAATAAGGAAAAATCCCAAGTGAATAATTAAGATGCGAGAGATAAAAGATCTTCATTATATTAATGAGCATAAAACATATTAATACGGTAAAACAATAAAAAGCGCTAATTTTAGTATTTTCTGGAAATTCATAAGTGCAACCGGACAAAAATTGTATAGAGGGTAAGACTGATTAATGAAAGTGGCGTAGCTTCTTTCAACCAATCGCATAAGTTCATGAGCTTGCGTTAGTAGCTTTGGGCCCTTTTCTAGTCAAACGCTAACGTAACTTTGAAAACATTTAACTGGTTTATCGTAGCGAGTTAGAAACAGGTATATTGTTGTTCTATCGATTCTGAACTATTTTTTTGTTTGTAATGAAATAAACGAGCCCGGAGTACATTGTTAACCGTGGGCTGCACAACTCCAGTTTGAGCTTTTGTGTTGTTCCTGAACATAGTAACGATCTTGATACAATCGAACTGTTCAAGATCAAGATAGTAACATCTCTCTCTCTCTCTCTCTCTCTCTCTCTCTCTCTCTCGATAACAAACAAAACCTGTCTTGAAATAATAATGCGAGAAAATAAAACATCAATTGCTGATGCAAAAATGGATACATAAAGTCAGTAATGTTTTCATTGACTTAAAATAAATTCCTTGCAATTTTTCTCTTCAGAACAGCTACACGAAGTCAACATTTGATGTTGCATTTAATGATAAAAAAGTTTTAAAAATAAAGTTTGTTCTTTCATAGTTATATATGCATGTTAACTTGTAATCACAGACTAACCTGTTTTATTGTATTAATAATCTCTCCCGCCACACTTTCATTTGACGCTCTCTTTGCAACTGGTTCCACGTACTGTAGAAGTTTCAACGAATCATGAGCTAGAATTACATCAAGGTTTTTGTCATCTTTTGGCTGTTGAAGTTCGCCTTTTGTGTGATTGACCAACCCAAACATCGTAAAATTGACGATTATATCCGGGAACTTTCTGAATACGTTCACAAGCTGATATCCCTGAAAGTAAAGTTACATATATTCAGGGTGATTGCATTTGTTTATACATATACCATTAAGCTAGTCGATATAACTTTAAACAATAACAATTAAATACAAACTATGCGGTGAAAAAGTGATAGCCAACATTAGATTCTATGTTACTAAAAAATGGCAAGAGTGTCTACATTTGCTTATTGTCCAAACATTGACTTTAATGCGAAATCTGTCTGCATTTGCACTTTACTTTAATATTGACTCAAATTGGAAAACCGTCTGTTTTTGCATATTGCCCAAATGTTGACTAAAATTGCAAACGTGTCTGCATTTGCAAACTGCCAAAAATGTTATGGTATTTGACACAATGGGTGTCGCAGGCAAAGCAGGAGCTTCTTACCCTTCCAGTTTTAATTTGGGTTCGTGTTACTATATGTTTGGTTTAACACGTCACGTTTGGCGATTGCTGTTTGTGTTATGTTTCTTTTTGTTTTGGTCATGGTTTTTTGTATTTTGGTTGCCCCTTGGTATATTCAACAGTTAAATTTTCTTTGCAGAGAAAATCGTGTCTATGTATTACGTAATAATTTGTGATTAGCAATCACAAGGTTTATATTAAGATTTCTTACCGGGTCATAAAAGAACCATTCGTATGGTGTAGACAGCATTGCTAGACTTCTTGCCTAAAAAGAAAGTGATGAGTATCTAATACTATTGAAAGATTGTGCGGAAATTTAACCTTTTCAACTATTTAACACCATTTCAATCTCACTTAGAAAACCACCTCAGAAATCAAAATTCAGTCAGAAAGAGTAGTATTAGTTATGAATGTTATCTATAACATCTGACATTAGAGTCTTAGACATAATTTTATATAGAGATAATAGAATGAGTGTGTAGCATAATTGGAATTTATCACACATTTCATTAAACCAATCAACAACTAGGGGAGCTCCCTGTAGTACACCCCATACCTGGTCAAGTATTACATCCGTATTTTCAACAGAACAGAAAATGATGCTCTTCTGAACAAACGCCCTTCTCATATGAACTAGGTGATCTCGCACTTGCTGTTTCAGTAACTTTCTGTTTGAATTTGATTCAACTTTCCACGATTTCACCATAAGCTCGTGATTTGTCAGTAGTTGTTCCATTATAAATATTCCTGTATGAAATTAAAAAACACGCATTACTTACAGATAAATGCGTGACAATGTATGTATGTATGTATGTATGTATGTATGTATCTATGTATCTATCTATCTATCTATGTTGTTGTATCGTTGTTTACCGTCCCACTCAATATGAATTTTTCACTGTTATTGAGACGTCACCGTGTGCCGGTGGGGGGGCCAACAAATTTTGCCTATGCTCGGCACTTATAATCGTAGAGCAAGGAGGGTTCTTTAATGTAACAACATTTACTGTGCCTTGGGACCTCGGTTTTTTCCTGTCTCGTTCGAAAGACAGGGACGGCCAAGCAACAAGGTTAAGGCTCGAACCCCGAACATCTCGATTCGAAGTCGAACACGCTAACCTCTAGGACACGGCGGCCCCATATATGTACGCACGAATGCGCGTGTATGCGTAGGTGTAAATGGAGGTGCGTAGATGTGTTTGTGTAGGTGTATAGGTATGTTTGTGTAGGTTTGTTGTCTCTGTGTCAATTTTAACATTTAATGTTTTACATTCCAATCGCAAAACGCCTACGCTTAAATAAAGATAGTCGTGCCTTAATTCAATAAATAAAATCTAAAATATATATTAAATACATAGGGACATTAAAACGTTGATAAAAGGTTTCGTGTATTCCGCAGATGTTTACTAAGTAACAGATAATTAAATTAAGTTTCATTTCTTTGCCAAGATTTTGTCAGGAATCTCAGGCTATCATTAGTTATTTCACGATTTTCTGTGCAATTACCAATCTGCGTAAATTTTTTTTTACCTTACGTGTATCAATCTTTTCAATTTCATTCGATGTAGTTTTTATTTTGGGACATCATATACGTATTGTTTACATCGGAATCATTTGTGAACTCATTGTGCTTGGGATGTTGTTTATACAAGTCATTTTGACATTCGTCATAAAACAATCAATATTTCCATAACGTATATCAATATTAGTTTGAAATTGTTAATTACTGTGAAAACACTTCAGTTTTCCTACAATGCTCTCTCGACATGAGAAAAGAATGACAGATAAAAGGGAGTGAATCGATACACATGCTTTAAGGGTGAATATCGACAAGTACTCGGTACCAGAGTCGACGACAACAGAGTAGATAAAATAGAAATATAAGCCAGAATAAATAAATGCTCCACAAAGTTTCGGACAACGCATGTGCAAACATATATCTTATTCCTATTAATTATCAAAAGAAAACGTTTGAAAAGCGGTTACATCCCATACAATGCAATTTTATTTAAAGAGGAGAGTTGGGACTCATAACATTTGGAAAATCGATGCTTCTCAAATTGTAAAATTATAAAGAAATCAAATGCTTTCATTAGATTTCCCAAGCTGACGATCGTAAAAGCTAAATTCTAAGTCAATATTGAGTTACTTAATATTAAAGATATGTTTTAAAAGAATATAAAAGACTCTAATCAATATGATCTGATATCTTAATGTATAGTATTTATATTTCAATACAGAAATGAGAATATGAGAGTGGATCTATGAAGAAAAATGATAAATCATCATCATAGAAAATTTCCTGTCACAGATTTTAATTTGCATCTCCTTGGACAACCCCAAAAAATCAAGTTAATTTGTATCTTACTCGTGTACTGTAAATAGGATCTTAAATGCAGTTATTCAGAAAAATATCTCATAGAAACGTTTCTGTGCAACGAAAAGAGTGACAGAGGTGACTGAGTCTGTAATCAAACCCTAGATGCTTATACAATTAAATCAAATTATAATGTGTGTCCTTATGGGAATCAAGATACGAATTTTAGAAAAACTGAAGCATTTGTAAGATCGATGAATTTAGAGTACATAAAAGAAATTAAAAGATTAAACATTTCTTCATTTTTCATTTTGAGGGTTTATAAAAGAACACTTTGATGTTTAAAGCAAAACATATAAACATATTTAAGACGTGTAGAATACTGCGGATGGACTGCTTGTTCATTAATATTCTCATGACTGTCTTTACGTGACGAGAATACGTCGGTTTTGAGATACTTTCCCTTTGTAGAACTCTTCAGCGTGAAGACGCGATTAGCTGGCGAAGTATACAGGAAGGTGGAACTGTTCTCGTTTGATAACTACGCGTGTATCTGCATATCAGTATTGTTATTAAGATATACCATATTTCGATGTTATTAAACGAATATATCTAGGTATCTTCACCTACTAGAGGACGAATTTCATTCTTTTTCACCGTGAAATAAATGCTTAACGTTTATGGTAATGCTATACCCTTTGCTAACTTTGAAAAACAGTCCCACCTGCTTCGTTATGCAACGTCCAAATATGCCTCCAAGAGCAGAAGAGCTACAATCTCAAAACTCCCGTATTGCAATTCAGAATATCGCTTTTAGCAACTGTGGGAAACTAGACGAAAGACGCAGGTGCAAAAATAAATTTTGGATTGGAATCGTATAGGGATAATGAATTCTAATTTGTAATCACATTGTTATGTGTGGGAGAAGTACTAAGTATGATTCAGTTTCAACTTTATCTTACTTTAATTAAATTTTGTATTTGAGCGGCATTCATTATTTTAATTGTATTATGTCTCTACCGTTGAAAAACAAATTGAACGCATATCATGTGTTATCCGAAATTAAGTCGTTGAGAACAATGAAAGTTGGGCATATAATTTGAAACCAATTCTTAATTCCAAACAGGATGAAACGAGTTTTCCTCAAAGAGTCACTCCTCCTAGTGGCAATTAATACCCATCGCAGATTTCCGACTAAAACAAAAGGAGTTCAGTAAAATGTTGAGCTCGGTTTTAAAAAGTAAAGTACTCTTTTATCTGTTCAGCGAAGTAACTTACCACTATCGTCGTCATAAAATAAGCTAACTTTGTCCCATCTATAGCTTTTGGTTAGGTCTGATATAGCTTGACTGAAGTAAGACAAAGGAGGAATAATCTGAAATGTTGACTTGAGACGTTTCCTTGTTGCAGTTGTGCATATATACGGTATTCCCATCTTTTCTGTTACCATGGCAATGGCGTCGTCGTATGGTCCTAATACTACATGTATGTCATTGTTTTCTATAAACGATTTTGCTGAAAAAGAGATATATTCATCTTGACAAATTCATTAACTTAACCTTTACCTAAATCGACAACAGTACGTTGTTTTCTCTCTAGAGATGTTATAGAGACTCTGATTGATTTTCATTCGATTCCATTTTTTTTTCTTTTATATAGGTACCTTAACTATCCACTGCAACATCTTTATCAGTTTGGCTGTCTTTTCTAAGAGAAAATTACTTTCTATAGATGAACATGTAATGATAATTTTTTTTAACTCTTTGTCAAGAGGATTCTAAATGAGTCCACACTTAAATTCTGCTTGTGTTTTGGCCTCCTTTGCATACTGAGTTGAACACTTTGAATATTTGTTGGAATATTTTACGAGTTGTTTCTATAATCTAATTAACACAGATTCAAGCCCCACTGAAGCCTTGGTTAACTATGAAAAGAAATTATGTATTTGCTTGAGAAAGTTGGATGGTTGGCCCTAGCATATAATTGTCATTGTGTTCTCATCTCCACCCCAACCCCCACCCCACCCCACCCCCTCTATAACGTTTACAGCAAAATAACAAGAGTTTTGTCGATTATTTATCGAAATAATGACATTCTGGACATTTATTTGTAAAAATATTATATCTGTTTCATTTATCACGGCCATACATAGTTTCTGATTCATACGTAGATAGTGAATTCTATCGTTGCTTAGGCCATTGTTTACTTGCCTCAATATCCGACACAGTAGGCGCAAGTGACTCTTTTACATTGGCCTCTTGGGAGACATGAATCAGATAGCGCGATTGTCTACTATAGTGCCTCATTTTTATTGGCTGAACTTGTCATTGTTAATGTCATGTTCGCTTGCTATATATGGATTGTAGTAAATGTAAATGCAGAGAGGCATAGCCAGGGTTACTGGCATAGTACCTACTCTCGCCAAGAACCAATTCTCGCCACCTCATTTTATTTTACCCCAATTTTACAGTTTACTTTTGAAATTATTAGGTTTTACTCGCTCAGAAATTAGAACCATGGTTTTCCTTCAAACTATTATTATTCATTGAAAATATGCATATTTGCAAGATCCACAGTGCAGCAGCTAAACTCAGGTGGCGAGAATTGGTACTTGGCGAGAATAGGTCGGGGAGCAGTATACAACTGATATCGAGCTAATTTAATGTAATATCATACTGCTTCAATGACATTTCTACAGAACACTTCACTAATCAGACCGGTTTAAGCCAGTTTGGTATAACATTATTCAAATGTTTTACACCTTAATTCATCCCAGCCTTATGTTTCCTTTTATTTTGGTATCTGATATTGATGTTCGATTGATTTTACTAATGGCCCCTAGGACCTCTGTGACCGAGCGGTTAGCGCGTTCGATTTCGAATCGAAGGGTCCGGGATTCGATTCCTACAGCGCCACTGCGCGGTTCGCCGTCTTTGTCTTTCGGATGAGACAGTAAAAACCAAGGTCCCGTGCCACAGTAGGTGTCGGCACTTTAAAGAACCCTCCCTGCTCTACGAACAGCAGTGACGATCACGGTGACGTCTCCATATGAGTAAGATATTCTTGAGTGGGACGTTAAACAACAAAGCAATAACAACTATGGCCCCTACTTTTCTCGACCACCCCCTTTCCCCTTTTCCGAACAATATTACCAAATGAAAAAAGATAAATCAAATTAAAAATTCGAAAAGTAGAAATTATCCCATTGAAATATATTTCTCAAATCGATTCCTCTTTAATCTTGCATAATTGTGCATTGTATTTGGATATATATCTGAGTCTGTCTATTGAGATCCCTAAGTGGCTTTCTACATATGTACTGATTAGTGAGATGAACTTTTAGATGAGTTCACAACAGCCGAGAACAAAAATACAAAAATGTATGCAGAAATAAATTTTGACACACTTTATTATCGGCGTCCTTGTATCTGAGTCGGCCTTTATGCGCAGTTCATATTCATATCATCATAACAATTTTCATCTATCATATTCACCTTTCAGCATCTTGTCGTACTGAGACTTGGGATTGGTAATTTTGAAGGATATAACTGTCCATGATGTGGAAAAGTTGTAGCTGCTCAAAAGACTATCGTAAATTGGTTTCCATGACTTCAATATTGCTGTAAAATATAAAAGTCTTAATCAGTACATCAGCTGATATGTTTAAGTTGTTGCAGCTCAAAATATTGTTCTAAATGTTCAATTCCTGGTATATCGCTGTTAATTATCATAGCAATTGTCATTAGTCTCTCAGCTAACATGTTAAACCGAACTGGCCCAAAAGGCTATCGTAGATGTGTTTCCCAACTGTCAAGTCCCAATAAACTAGAAAAAGTCATAATTAATCTATTACGTGTATGCGACCAACATATTCAGGTAAAATATTTACAGAATTTTCTGAAGTTCTTTTTTCGTAATCAGAATGCATTATTCAGACATTATGGCAGATAGTATGCAAGTATCACTCATCCTGATTTTGTTTTGAATCATGTTTGTCCATTGATGATATCATGTCATATTATGACAACTGAAGTAAATAATGAGTTGTTTGATTAACAGAAATATTTGAAATGAAGCATAAAGATCGCCGAGTACCACTAAACAACGACATACAATACTCTATGGTACAACTGAGTCAGAGTGTTCCGTCATTGTAAGAGATATACATGGGGTTTGGATAATATCCTAAATACCAAATTGAGCGTTAAAACTTGATAAGATTAAACTAGCAGAAGGATATTGGTTGATTGCTATCTCCTCTATTTTTTGATAACGATCTTCATTACACATTTTACAAGTCAAATATTTTCATTACCAGTAACTTATAACACTAAGAATTTTTCACAGAAAATTTATTTTTTCTTTGTTGCTTAATATTTTGCAATCTTACCTTCTTGACATCAATATACTCTGTTTGATGTTTTCACAATCTAGACATATATATGGTGGATGACAGACACTTCACATAGTAAAGTTTTGACCTGAGTTTAAATTTTCTACCGATTTTCCTCCACAGTCAGTGGGCGAAATCAAAACAGGACGAATTCAAAACACAAAATTCATTGAATAGAGCTATGACCGGGCTTTGCGAATTTTAAACGGGGCAAAACTGTTTGTAAAACCATTAGGTCATTTAATACCCTTGCATAGAGTTTAATTTTAAGCCGTACTAAATAAGACTGGAACCGGGTCAAAATGTAACACTTTGATTATCTTTCAATAAAAAAAACCTTGAAATATTATTGGCTTCGTTCTACAACGAATCATACAGATAATACAATTGAATTCATTTCCCAAAGCCTCGCGGTGGGATGACGGTCGTATAACCTGTCTTTATAGTAGCACGCAGAAACCATGCAGTAATTCACGGAAGCCATTTTATACTGGATCTTCGATCGGGCTTGCATTCAGAATTGCACAACGACAAAAATGTCAATAAAGTATTCAGTAATCGTTATATGTCGTTCGGTTTTCTATTTTATTTTTACTTTTGGGGAAATGTGAGATGGCTCAATATTTTATTGAATCTCGTAAATCAAACACTCACAGTTGTTACTTAATCTTAGAATATTTGAGACTGTTTTAATTTTTAGACGCCATATATAATGCAAGACTTTTTTCAACAAAGAAAATTAAGTTATATAACTACCAATTCGGAGGATTAAATTTCAGACGTCACCTGGGGTATTTGACGTCTGTAAGATTACTAATTGATTTTTACGAAAGAAATAAAATAGATGAAAAATTTGTCGGATGCAAACCCTATATGCGTGAATCAATGGCAGTCAAACCAGCCCAAGGGACCCACTGAATTGCCTGTCTTATGTGAACTTTATTCATGGTCCCCAAAGTGTTTTTTTTTCTATATAAATCACCTGAAAGAAGAGACCACCTATCATATGTGACCCTCTTTGCTCCTTCCCTAGCACGGTCGCTTGGTGATAATGTTGATATAAAAAATGACCATTGTTACTAATCTGCTAAGCAGAATCAAAATTCAGAACAAATGTTTTTCTTATGTCATCTTATTCATAATTCTACAATGATATTTAGGATATTTATATCTATGAAAGTGTTGAGGGATCTTCAATAGTAACGTTTTGCAGAGAAGACAAATCGGAAGAGCTACGTACTCGCCCATGGTGCCTGACCTGGCATCTTATCTTTAGAGTTACGTGTGTGTGATGTATTCATCAGATTTGTTTACTTTCTCGCCTACAAATGAGTACTCAGTATCTGACATTTTGCTGAATTATATGTGTTCCATATCAACATACAAATATAAACTGACCTTCATGTTGAGACTAGCATGACTGACGCGCCAGCAATATAAAAAAGGAATAAATTCTGTTCCCAAGGGATCCGGCACGACAATTGCACTTAAATGATGGCAAATTTTATATTGATATTGACTCATACATGAACCCGAAAAAGCTATAAATTTTACTACTTATAGCCTATAGTGAATAAAAGTTTGCGTGGCAATGCAATTGCGAAAGCATTGATTTCGAAATCATACATACTTTGTACGGAAGATTTTAGACATATTAATTTTAATGCCAGCTGCTTTTCTTTTCCACGGGCATGATCTTATCTTCGACCTACAGATTGCCAAATGTTAATACAAGTGTATATCGCTGTATCATTCCGTACATCCGTTGGGAAGGGGTACGTAAGAAGATGGCGCCTAACAAAACGGTACACATGTAATACATGCATATCATTCTATTATATTCCTGTGACATATGGGGAGACATTTGTTGCTAGAATTTCTCCTGTACTAATTAAAAGTTTGTACCAGCTAACTGTATACAGTTAAATTTTCGCCCCCGTTTTATTTTCGCCCCTTTCGCTCTCATCGACAATAGACGTATTCAAAGTTGGGAGAATTTTAAGATGTTATTTTTCTTGAATAGAATTATGACGAGACTGTGTAAATTTAAAATGGGGCGAAACTTATTTGCAAGTGTACAAGAGTAAAAATAACACAGGGAGAAAATAACCCTGCAAATAGTATAAGGTATAACGAAGATTGTGGTGTGCACAATAAGATCGACAAAGACATATTAATTATCAAAATAACAACTTGTCATACGTTTGTTATCTACGTTGAACTGCAATACAATATAATGATGAAATTTTAGGGTCCCTTAAACACAAGATCAGGTCTGCTGATATTATCAACCTGAAAATATTTTGTTTCTAAATTGCATTTATCACTCTTACCATTTTATTCCAAATATATGTTTTAACGATCGTTTATACTTAATTAACGCTCTCATATGTTTATGTTGTTTTCCAAGTAAATTGCAATGAAAGTACTGCTTTCCTATAGGTAAATATGATATATTTCAAAGGGTAAAGATGAGTTTTTTTCAGAAATACGATATGTCCAACATGAATATTTATACAGTAAATTGTTTATCGATTTGTGGCCACCATTCATTGCAAAGGCAAGGCTTTGTGTCTGTCGAACAATTTAAAATATGCAAGTGCGTATCAAAATCATAGTTATGCCCTAATGCATGTTTATGCCCTACATCAGGAGTACATAAAAGTGTTTTATGTTCACAGTATATTTCGAGTTCATTTTGTAATTAGAACAACTTAGGATATTGGCGTTTGATAGTATTGATAATGTGGGATATATCAACATTGGAAGCAGAAACCGATATAGGGCCGCCGTGGCATAGTGGTTAGCGTGTTCGTCTTTCAATCGAGAGGTCCAGGGTTCGAGCCTGCGTCCTGATACGATAGGCTACCCCTGTCTTTGGGTGAGACAGTAAAAAACCAAGGTCCCGTGTTTCAAAAGATGGCGGCAAGTTAAAGAACCCTCCCTGTTTTACGGCCATAAGTGTCAAGCGTAAGCAAATTTGTCGCCCTTCACGGTGGCGTCTTCAGTGAATTATTCTTAAGTGAAACGTTAAACATTAATACAACTGAGCAACCAAAAAACAATATAGAGAAACCATATACTTAGTTTACAATGGTCCGTGTGAAACGAGATATGTATACTGCATTCCTATTCTTCTGGTATTGTGGTATCTGTGATTTTCATATACGTGTTATTCAGGTCACAACATACTTGCATGAAATACATCCAACAAGGAACATAAAGTCCAACAAGAATTTCTCACTCATAAGAAAATGCTGTTTTAATGATATCATTGTTGGTCGACGCCGAACTAAAGAATATTTCACTTATATGGAGACGTTGCCGTATGTTGGGAGAATGCGACACATTTTGTCTTTGCTTGACACTAGTGATCATTGATATTGGAGGGTTCCTTAACGGGCCGAAATATACTTTTACACGGACACTCGGTTTTTACTGTCAAATACGAAGAACAGAGACATTCAACCGCAACCCCTTTCGAACCGATGGGCTACGATAACACAGCGACACGATATCCACTGACTAATAGCGGTCTCTTACAGGAGAATATCACCGAATGCCGATGAGCTGCTTCAAAATTTGGTTGATGGCCCGTCGCTATGACAACAAAACATTTAGGGATTGTTAATGTGCTGACGTCCGTTGCAACATGGAATCCCGGTTATTATCGTCAACGATAATAACACGAAAAGCTAACTGTTTCTGCCAAGACTCGAACTGAATCCATCACCTGGTAGTCTAAAGTTAACCCCTATGTCGCGGAACAGATATAGAGGAAATATACATACTTTGAAATAGAACAATTCATATAGATAAAAAATGAACATCCAAATACCATTTTCACATGCAAACGCATGAACACCTATGCAATTTTTCAGACTTATTTTCAATATCATGATAATATATAATTTTCGAAATAATATACCAGATGAAGCCTTTCACGTAGGAACATTGAGTATTTAATGACCTACAATTTATAAATTTCACGTACTCTTAGCAGCCATGGTTATATATGAAGATAAATTACATTTTATACCTTAGGGATGGTGCATTTGTCTATTTGTATATATTAACAATTCTTCTGAAAGACATATACAGTTTTGCTCTTCGATTTTCAAATAAAGACAGCAATGTTCCATGCACATTTGGTCCTTCCCTTTATTTTGATTACGTCTGAAAATACCTCGGTATCAGAGAAATATCTTATACATTTCTTAGAATCGGACTAAAACGCCTCGTGTTTATTTTTCAAAACTGACAAAACTACTTTTATTTGCATAAATGTTCGGTATCTGTTTATTTAGATTAGTAGCTTGTTTAACTCAGTAAATTGTAATCAGTGATCACTTTCAACACACGTTCTTAATACGATCTGCAAGAAATAGATATATCTGTTTGAGGGATGAATTCAAACTGATGTCGAACACGTAGTAATTCTATTTATTGGAAACTACAGACAAATTTATGATATAAAACCTCTTCGTAGAATGTTACATAACGCAGCAAAAATTGGTTCTGTTAATCATTTGTGATAGAATTTATAGTTCATCACGCTCACATGTTACTTATCTATCTAGCCGTTATCCTCAATAATGTCGTTATCACGTGATCTCTGACCCATTTGATTATCACTACGTCATTATGTCGCGAAACTACAGGATTCCTATGGGGAGAAATATCAATGTATTTAGAGCTGTAAGCCGGATGTAGCTGTTTTAGGTGTTCTAGAGTACAAAATGATTACACAGAAAACTTACGCCTACTCTCTTCGACTGCGAAATAGTTTACTGTATACAGGAAAATTTTCATCCCCGTTTTATTTTCACCCCTTTCGCCCTCATCGTTAATGGGCAAATTTAAAACTTGGCGAATCCAAAATGGTTTATTTTATTGAAAAAAATAATTATAACGAGAATGGGTGAATTTAAAACGGGGCGAAACTGTTCACAGGTGCACAAGGACAAAAATTACACAGGGCGATAATAACCCTGTATATAGTATATGAAAAAAATGATAAGGGATATTCAAAACTTCAACTCCAGAAACATTATTTCCCAACGCAAGATATACTATTGCAAATCGCAAACAGGATGGAACCAGATGTCCAAAAAGTATCAGCATCCTGGTGCTATCATTTCAAATAAATCCACTGAGGGTTCGATAATTGTCAAGCTTGTAATAAATTATGATTCAGTTATTGTTCATTTTTAGATGCTACCATTAAAAGAAGTCATTATTTCTTCACGTGTAAGGAACAATATCTATAGTAGAAATTGTACTTTTAATTTTTTCGGTTAAAGAATAAGTACTGATTGAAGAATTTGGCTTTTTAGGCACAGCTTGATTGAAAAAAAACATACATTCAGATCAATATATTGGAGACAATTTTTCCTTTGATGTCGTCAAGTTTTTCATTATCATATGCTACACATATGATCACGTATTCCTTAGGCTATAGTTGGTTCCTCAAAAACTAATATCATTCCTTTAAATAAATATGGATATAAAAACATAATCAAATAAAGATGCTTCCAAGCTAGTATTAAATTTACACAATCTGTATAATATTCGTAGTTCTAATGTTGAAATTACCCCCATTGGGAATATCTATCGGTTATGTTTTTCAAATAAAAATATAAGAATTTGCATCAAATAGCAAAATACATGTACACTTTATATAATATCATCGAAAAAAGTATCAAAACATATTGTGATAAGAGGTATTGATAATTCATTCGTGATCAACAGAAATCTGATGTACATTTGATTCACATCTAAAACCATCTATCTATGTGATCGGATTTGAAAGCATCAAAAGATTCAAAAGGGGTGACACAATACGAAATCCTAAACAGAAAAATTTAGCTGTGCTCTATACGTTATGGATTCCATATGAACATACGTGCCGTATACAAAAGGTGGTCTCTGCAAGGAGAGAAGTCCGCTTAATCTGATAATGGTTTCCGAAGTACATGTGTATTAAAATATGAACCCACGTCAGATTCAGCATTCAACGAAATCTATTTTCCGTGCTGTGGATATAAGTCCTTATTACTTTTCGGGACATAAATTCGGGATATAAAGTCTTAGGACAGCAAGAATGAAAAACATTTTTGAATTTGTCTTAGATTATTTGTCTGCTGAAACTTCTTCAAAGAAAGAAAAAGCTAGCTGTGAACTTTATTTGATATTTGCATACAGTAACGACGTTTTGTCGATTACAAATGACAAATCCGCACATATATGGACGCAATATATCCAAATGAACTAGACTTCAAATACAGAGAATCAAATACGCATGCTTCCTACTTGGACCTTTTTTTCCTATTGAGACAGGCGGGAAATTATAACCAATGATAGTTCTGGCTCTCTCTTTTTTTGCCTGCTTACGAAGTTTTTCTTTTATCACAAATGGTCGGATATGCCAGGGCCTGTTCTAGAAGCGAACATCGTTTATACAGGGGCAGACTTTGTACCGAAAAGACGTCGATACAACGATAGAAAAAAGTTGAACGTCAATATTATGCAAACTTTACGGAACCTTAAATGACAGTTTGTTGTAAGTTACGCTGAAAGGAATGCTGAATTACTTTTCAAATTCATGCCGAAGCTACACTCCTGTGAAAGAAATGCTTGCATTTTAATTGCAGTGTGGTAGAATGTTAAAGCGAACAGGTCTTAATTATCTAAGTTTTTTAAGTTGAACCTAAGTATTTACTCAACAGTGTGAAGTCACGGCATAGATTCATCTTGTATAAGTGCTGACGAATCCGTTGAAGCAGTGCTACAGCTGAACTGATCAAATTAATCTCAATCGCAGCATGCATGGTCGACCTTCACCAAAAACACTGCACGTTATATGTTCTGCAATTGACTCGCCTGATTATATTCAATTAAGTCTAAATGAAGAAGATTTAAGTTGAAAATAGTTTTTACAGCTGCTTACTATATAACCGTATTTTTAACGAAATTCATGAAAAATCAAACATTAATACCGAGCCTACCGTGAACCAGGAATGGTGTTCATATCTCAGTTATATACTTTTTAGTCTTGCACTTAAATCATAGTCATTGTATATATTTCTAGGGGGAAATAAACTTGTTAAAAGAATATGTCAATTTTTTTTTAAATTAAAATGGATAAAGTTTTTCTTCCCAAATATTCGTAGACATGTGGTACATGGCTTTTTCAACTTACTCGTTTAAATGATGGAATCATTTTAGGTTTAATTTTAATCTTCGAGATCAATCATTTAGGCCATGATCTGGTATAAAGTTTGTATTCAGTTTTTTGTAGTTGTAATAATCCCACACAAGTGGCAAAAATAATTTGTTGGAAATATGACGCAAAGCATAGATTCACATTTCCGTTTTCTAGGATATGTAAAAATTAAAGAAATTACTTTTTAAACCAAACACTTCCTAGTCTTATATGCCAATTACATTGCAACATCATGTACTTAAACGCGTATTTTTCAAAGAAAATTTAGCTGATTCCCTAGATAGTTGTGCACAAGGATCCGCTGTAGGTTCAGTTCCTGCAGCAGAATTTATTGATTTTAAGACAACTATAGATATTGCCATACTAATTTCTCGTTTCCAAACATAGATTCTAAATGGCTAGTAATGACTACATAATTAAGTTTCTTTGAAATAATATTTCCAACAATACATCTATGAGCGTGGATTACCTCTGAATCAAAGTTAAGAATCTCGTTAACACCGTGGGATATCTCCTAGGAGATTCCAATAGTGTTGATCTACGTGCTTGATGTGTGTCAAAATTCGATATTACTACCGAATTTCCATGTGGAGCAAACTTCAACGAACTGGAATGGAGGTTGATAGATGTTTAAATAAATTGAAATTTAAATTTAATTACATGAAAGAGAGCTTACGTATATGTACCTGGTTTATTCCAACGATTTTTCAGAAAACAATACAAAACTGTTTTACCCTAACACTCTCTATATTATTTGCTACCCTGCAAACACACAACAACAAAAACAACATAAGATTGACGTGTGTTAAATATGTACGCTACAGATGTTTCATATATCAAGAAAGGATCGTAAGATTGCCAAGCTAAACATTGAAACTGAAATTTCCTCCTTACAGACCTATTTGAGGACAAATTTAAGGGCCAATTCACATACGATGAATATCAAAGATACATTAACAAAATTACCCGGGTTAAATACAAATTCGTAAAGCGGGTCATAGCAGGTCCAGGAGTCCATATATATTAAAACGACTGTCACTACCGCGATTACCTAGCAAAAACTCAAAAATACACCAAAATGATATAAGCAGGATAATACCTATCTTATAGAACGTATGTATGCTGTTTGTATTGAATCCCATTTAAAATTTGTTGTTAGACTGCAAAGGTGCGAAAGGGATTGAATATTATTCAACCTTAATTTTACATCATTGGTCGATTTCGAAACATACAGGACTATTGTTTTGCTAAGACGGTACATACATCAAATGTTACACTGATTAATGCACGACACCAATTGTATTCCCGTGTGCAAAACGATGACTGCCATAACATTAACTCTACACCGGAACAGAAAATGAAAAAAAAAAAAAAAACACCGCAAGGGCAAAATCGAGAGTTCGGGCGAAACGCGCAATGGAGATTATGTATCAACCAAAAGTATCAAAGTACAAATAATGAATATTAAGCATGTCTATTTCGACACTAAAATTAAGGTAGGGACAAACAAGACTTTAATCCAGAAGCAAAATCTCACCTGGTGCGGCAAATATCTTTTTCTGGTATTTGGCATGAAATGCTATCTCCATAACAACGTTTATAATTTGCATCAGCAGTTAATTTAATTGATATAAGAATTAAGATGCAACATGAATCCGTAGAAATTCAAGGGGTTTGCAAATGTCTAGCCCCCCTTTGTAAACAATTACACCCAGCGCATGCTCATTAGAGCTAAGCAAAACAAAGAATGGGCTAATTAGAAGAAAAATATTTCATACCGGCCTTATTTAAAATATACCTGCGATTACAAAGTGATGCCGAGTCTTTTTTTTACCTCATTTTACCGCCGTTTGAACAAATATGACATAAAGAAAACAGTAATTTAGAAGAAGAAACAGTAAAGTGAAAACAGTCAACAAAGAACCATGAATATACCCATAAGCTGGCTATTGAAATAGTACCACTGTCTTATTTCAATTCTCAAGTAGACAGCAGCTGCGCATACAAATATCATTGAGCAAGTAAAAATTCGGTAGAGTGTTTTGTATACATGCAAACACTGTATATGTTTAATTTATATCAGCAAATGCAAAAATGAATGCAGCTACCATGGAATTGTACACAGTGACGGCGAATTCATATTGTCTGGCTATCATCTAATTAAATTTTAATGAATTTCATACCATGACACAACACGTTCCCAAACGCATATAAAGTTTGTAAGGTCAACTAAGAAACGATGTTGATTTGCATATTTCTGAAAATGATTTGAATCTCAGCAAGGATTATTCCTACTGAATGACAATGTTAAGGTAAAATTCAATCCCGGTAGACGACAAATCCATAATTTCTAGACATCATCATATTAAAATTTTATGAATTTCATACAGTAGAGTATTGATTTATATGATCAATTTCGGATGATCTGTTATGCTAAATGCATATTCACGCATGAAACAGCAAAGTCGAGGTCATCTGAACTAATGTAAGTCCATACAATTACGTTGTATTTATGGTTATTTTGGTGTGTCCTAACTATCTGTTATTAGGATATCTTCAATTGGAGATCCATCTATTAGATGAATGTCTGATTCCTTTAAATAAATAAGTAGTAAAAAACGTGTATACTGTATTTTTTACCTGCATGCCATGTTTTTTTTTTCAGTCCAGTCAAAGCGAAAATCTAATATACCTAATCTGCCTTTTAATGATGTAATCAATATGGAAGGCCTCTTTGAAATTTGAAGTAAAGTAATTGTAAAAAGTCTGTATCTTACTTTTGTGTAACAGCTTATTGGTAATTTAATGCAAATGTCGACATGAAGGTCACACAAATATTGTACATGTATGCATAAAAATGTAACACGTGCCTTTCTGAGTAAACTTTAAAAAAAACCCATTAGTTTGTACATTATTCTTGTGTCTCTTTAAAGTACACTCATGTTTATAGTATGCGAATTTAAATTAGCAAACCTCCATATGTTAAAAAGGATAGGTTTAATTATTAAAGTATTGGTTATAAAACATTTTTTTCTTTCTTTTTCGATTCAAAACGCCCTATTATGTATCATATATATGGAAAACGAAAACCAGAATTTATGTCGTTAGAACATTGAATCATGCGATTCTACAGCAGGTGCCAAGGAAGAGATTTACATGTATTCCCTCGGATGCACTGTGTGTCCCAATATTACGTTTGAAACTGCTGCTAAAGACTATGGTCAATTTGGGACAACATGGATGGGTCATGTTTCAGCATAATACGACCCCACTAACTTAGGGGACCGGGTCGTAAAACGTATACACGTAGGTCATTCACATAGGTAACTTAATCTCTAGCAATCCCAAACAAATGTTGTAGATGTGTCAAAACAGAGGTTACAATCAAAATACTGCTAAATAGTTCTACAATCCGAGCTAAGGCCAATTTCTTAACTCTCATTCTTCAACGACGCGGTGCGAGTGGGAAATTCTCAAGAGATAAGTTAATCAACAATAAAAACAACAGCAACAACAATAAATCCTAATGTTATCATAGAAAATTGTGTTTAAAAAAAGACTGCTCAAGTAAAGGCTATCATGGTACTGTTATTTTTAAATTAGAATGACCGAGTATATATGTAAATATTATTCCGAAACGTAGAAAGGAAGTAGGTCCATTTACGTAAAGAGTCATCTGAAGTTGTTAAATTTGGTATTATGGTACCGATTTTAATTACAATTACTTGACCATCAATCATTATTCAGTAGATTCTGTGTAAGACCTGACAAATAAGGTCTAATGTTGTGTGAACCAGTGATCTATATAATGATTTTCATTTGGTTTGGGAATAACAATTGGTATTATTTGACAGTGTTACCTAACTTTTATTTCACAGACACAGATTTAATTAAATGCCCTCATTCCCTGATTAATACGACGTCACACTGCAATAAAGTATTTCGATAGTGTAGCAAATCATAAGCCAAGGCTTTCCGTGAAACATTTGCGACGGGTAGGGCTTGCCAACAGGGGGCGCTGACTTCTTTCGGACACCAGGTCCAGTCCCATTAGGACCTTGTAATTATCTTGCACTTTAAGAAAACTATTAGCCTATTCCTCAATTTGTCATTTTTATTCGTTCTTGGACTTATATCCATTGGTACTTTTATTTTAACACCAAATTTGAAAAACGAGGTGCAATTCTGAAATTTTAACTTCAACGATTCTTAAAGTATTACAATGTACATTCTAGTCGCTTGTGCATGGCAGACAAGTCACAATCAAATTGTATTGCTAAATTCATCAATGCTTTTTTCGGCAATTTCGGCACTGAACTTCCTACTTGGATAAGATTTAAGAGGAACCAAGTCATATTCGAAACTCAAAACCCTAAAGAATAAGACAAGTTCGGTGAAACAAAATTGTATGATTATTCAACATCACAGCAGTATATGTTTTTTGTACGCAAAGCAGTAGTTAATGGTAATTCTCGTTTATAACAAAATATATTTATATTTTGAAAGGATTCCTTGAATTCTTCCAATCATCTATATTTTTTAAACCATCTGGATATGTAGTTTTGACGAAAACTAAGATACATTTCAGCGGACCCCTATTAAACAATAAATGGCGAAACCGTATTTATTATTTTTAGCATGTATCAGGATTCCGGACGTTTCATTTTTTCGGGACATTAAATGGATACAAGCGTCCAGTTAAACGAGATTCTATCGTAAAACAAAATAGCTTTGTAATAGGCATGCTCTTTGATGAGATAACCGGTACTTGGTATAAAGGAAAATTCTGACATGCATTAGATATTGTGTAAACTTATTCTATTTTGGCCATAAAATTGTCTGTTTTTCGATTCTTGAATTTTGAATGTCCCATAGTATATTTTACCATCCTTTTTTTATTCTGTCAAATCCGTGATAAGCATTGCTTTGATTTCAAATTTGCAGCAAAGTATGGCAAAACAAAGTACCTGTGAAACTGATATGCTCTATGATAAGATAACCGGTACTTGGTATAAAAGAAAATTCTGGCATGTTATAGATATTGTGTTTACTGATTCTGTCAAATACGTGATATTCGTTTCTTTGGCATCAAACATGCAGCTGAATCACTTTAATTTCCATATTTCTGTTTACATCTTGGAATACTTGTTAACACTTTGTTCATTTCACGTGCCTAACCGAGTAGCTTAAAAGATTTGTATCTTCTAGTTGAGTTGCAATGTTTACATGCAACTCCCATAGATACATGTGTTGTCCTCAAAGCTTAAATGTGTCTGTTTATTTATTAAAACTGAAAGAAATTATAAATGTTTACATCCAGTGTTCAACTATTATTTTCAACTCCAGGTGAAGCAAAACAGATAATCGTGATTTTTTTTCTGTTGGCATGAAATCAATTACAAATGCTAGACTACTATTTTATTGTAAGACAAGTGTATTGCATTAATCAAAGGTTTTTAATAATTATGCCTCAAATCAATTTGTCATTGTTAACCATGTGTATTCGGCTATTGATTCGCTATGAATGTATCTAGTCAACGGACAAACTAGAAACTGAACCCATCTGAGATGTTCCAGACATTCACGTTTGCCCAACACCCATCGGGAATATATAACCATCAGGATGTATAGTTACTCTATATCTATCACATTACAATTTATTCGATGGTCTAAAAGATCGAATATAAAAAGAAATTACAGACACCAAGGTGTCATTATTAGTAGAATCACGAGACAATATAGAGTTTCGTGCGTATCGACTGAACACGGACCTCTGAACATCAAGATGTTGGATCAGGTGCCACGGACTTCCCTTGCTGACTGATTACATTCGGTCAAATTCAATTGAAAAAAATGAAGCTTGAATTATCGCAAAAGTCGGTAGTGATAATTCAGCAATCACAGTTGAACAAGAGATTCATGTTTTCATTCAGTGAACACATCCTTGATTTGATAGAGATCTGATAAATTCTTTTCTGACATCTCTCAGCTTAACTATAAACCTACTATTGTAATTTTACAAAGATTTACACATTTTCCCCTGTCGTTTTCTCCAACCTATGTTATCAAGTTTGTACCATCTTACAAGCAGACAAAAGAAACAAAAAGAGAATAAACCTAAAATGAAAAGCATCATTGTCGTAAATATCTATACGGACATTTACATGTATAATATCTATTTTCTGACATCTTACAACTTAATAGAGTGACGATTGCTATTCAGTTATATTTGATTCTTGAGTCTGCTTGTAGTATACATCTTTTGTTTGTGTTTATATTGCTCAATAAGTGCCATTCTTTTCGACAAATGTGACAAATTACAATATTATGCCACAATATTTTAAGATAAAGTTAGTATGGGTTTGAGACAGAATGTTCTACTTTACAAAGGATGGTCCTGGAATTGAGTTTCAGTGGGTTTCCCAAATGAAAAAACAAAAATGAAACCGATCATCAATGTTTACAAGGATAGAGAAATTTAATATCCATTGACCACGGCGAGGCTTGCTTTAGCACAGGGGTGTTCCCTGTCCCTGTAGAAAGTGGTGAGTTGGTGTTTTTCTGGCATTCCTATACAAAATGCAAAAAAGTTTTAAATTGCTTGTATATATGCAGCATTGCCAAACTACGTCAAATGAGGTCATGTATAAAGCTCATGACGTCAGAGGATTCAAGACACATCCGGGTGTTTGAAAAAAAGGTTGTCTAAGATTGGGCAAACCGATAGATAATTTTGTTCGAGCTGAGAGAAAGTAAGTTTTTATGTTTCGTTTCAAGAACTAGAATTAGAATATCCAAGATAACTAGCGGTTTTAAATAAAATCCTTAGCTTAGGATAAAGCTTATCATTGATCAACATTTTTGAAGCGCGAGTCAGCTTGATACCATCAAAATATGATTGCGTAATATTTATTTGTTATGAAACACCGATACAGCACCGACAAGAAAATAAAAAAAAACAACAAGAACAATATTAAAAAAACAATAACAACAAGACTTCCTGTATGGTCCTCGAGTCTTAGATTTGACAGATGAAATATGTGTTAGCCATGTTAATCATACGGACAATCCCCCTTCATCCTAACATATGCAGTACCAACGAATTTAGTCCTGGTCAAACTAACAGCATGTTATATGAGACCTTTATTGAAATATATCATTTAACTTTTTTTAAAAAGCCCAGTTGCCTGACTAAACAACATTTTTACTTTGATATCTTCGATTGAATAAACTGTATGTTACATTTGACTTTCTAAATATCAAATTGTGAAATCCTAGACTTTTATCTTAAATCATGTTATTACGATTTTTATCATCTTGTCTGTATTGTTAAAAGAAAACGGATGATTTGCTTTTGGAAAGTTAATATGTAAGAAGAAGAATGATTAAAAGTTCATTTTACAAAGGTGAACGGTGTTCCAGTCAATTAGAGGATGTATGTTGCAATATCATTCACGGCGATCAATAATTTACAGGTATAATCGTGAATTATATATACGTACCATATTCAATACGGTAGCATACGAGTGTTAAATTAATGGATAAAATACTCCTCATAAAGTAGACACAAAAATCAACAATATATCGACAGATCATTCCATAGTTTTGATAACTAAGTGACAAGTCCACTTTATTTTGATTGCAAATGCACACCAATCTAAAGTTTCTATTTCTCTGTTTTATCGGATTAATCTTCCCGTTTACACTGTCAAAATGACGGATAAAAGAATATACAGTTAACAGCTCAAACCAATTATCTACCTATTAAAATAGTCTATATTCCATTAAACGTAGTTGAACAATAGTATAATGATCACTACTTTGGGATTAATGTTCCGAGCAAAACAAAAGACGTTAATAATGAATTTGAAAGGTTGACTTGTAGTCCTTATGAGACAGTCTAATTTTATAGCTTTAGTCTATGAAACATGAAATTCATCGAGACGTATACATATTCTGTATAGCATGATTCTGTATATTTTTGCATAATACAATATAGAATTCCTCAGAGAATGCAACACTACTTCGATCGAGTGTTAAGCATATGCTGCTTGTCTGTTTCACACAGTAAAACTATCTGGCCGTGGAAAAAGTTTAGAAATCGGTCATATATTTCTTACTGTATTTGTATTCCAATTTAATTTAAAAAAAGTATTTACAACATTTAATTCAATATCTATATGTATTTATTCCAATAAAATATACTAGTTAATTCGATAAAAAATGAAACAAATTATATATATATATATTAGTGACAGGACGAAACTACCTACCTGCATTTAAAGTAGTGTTGGTACTGGTATCTGCTGAACTGACACACAGTAAAACAGTTGTAGTAATAATTCCTATCCACATGTTGGGTATCGTGGACCTGAACGTTGTACTATCCATTTATACTTCGTGCCATTGGATTATGATGAGAGATATATAAAAGTGATAAATTCATTCTAAAGAGCAACGCAAAATCATATCGTTTCAGATATTAAAACAATTTTCAGTTGCTGTGTCATATTTATCCCAGCGTTATGAGCATGCGAAGCCAGTTAACAGTTACTGTATATAGTGCGCTGGATGCATTAGCGATGTACTAGAGGATGGCCTCGCGGTCGATATCACTCATTCAATCTGGATTACATCCTAGCAACTAAAGAAAGAATATTTACAGAAAATTACTCATAATTTTTAAGAAATGAATTCGAAGACAAGTACCGAAGCATGTAGGCATTCTATTGAAGCATTTAACAAAGGATTGTTATTATATAACCCATAAATAGCATTCCAGTTCAATACCATGTCGGTGAATTTACATAATACAAGAGTTTTCATTGTGCATCAGTCTGAGACGTCGGATGCGACTGGATGTTACAGGCGTAATCTAATTTCCTCCTTAATACATGCATAATAGGGTAACATCATTCTATATTTCCGACGTAAGAATAAACATTTAACAGATATACATGTAAATCAACTGTGTGTTCATCTGTCGAGTTGTATAATGAGTGATGAGGTTGATATTTACACTACTCAATGAACTGTTCATGGATTAAATGTAGTGAAACAGATGGGTAACATTTGTATTTTGACTTCATGTCTTCAGTAAAGAACGGAACTCAGACTGTTGTACAGAAAACGCCGTCAAATCTCCGCTACATTTATCATTTTGTTAACCACCACCACTGCATTTGTTGAATGGGTATCCACCTTTTATTTTTCCATCTGTCAATAAACAGATTTTGCTGCTTTTATTACATGTATAATAATAACCCGAAGTAGTTCTGCAGTAAATGAAAAAAGCGTTTTATCTTCATGTCTTCCGATACATAAAATATTGCAAAGACATTGAGAAGTCCAGTTCAAAATCAAAGGGGGATATCCAGCTCCCACTAAAATATAGTTTAAAAGCCAGAAGAAGTTATATTGTCAATAATTTTCACTAAGAAACACCTTCTACCGAAAAAAAAGATGAAAGACGCTTCAATTCAAAAAGTCTTGCTTAAATTATTCGGATATAAAGGTCCCAGAGAGATGTTAAACTTAAGATTTCAATATCTATTTTAACATCATTTCTAGAAAATGAAACAACCTCCAGACCAAACCAAAAGGAGACAATAACACATATAGGGAATGCTTACTCCTCCTACACACCTGATCTCAACACTAATGTATTCAGGGGTCCGTATTTGTCCGGCCCTTTATTTTGTATATCTCATCAGAGTCAGATGATTGATCATTGTTCGATACCTTCACCTTTTCATACAATAATCCTGCAACTTAGAAAGAGTGATAGAACCCCACTAAAAGCGGATAGAGTTTTGGTGTTACTTTCGTTGTTGTTAGGGTACCTTCCAGTTGATGATAAAACTCGAGTCTTTCCATCTTCTATAGTTTATTACTAGTAGTTTTCAGGACAGATGTTATGAAGGAAAACGTTTAACATACATCAGTAAATGATAATTCTAACCCATGCCGCAGGCCTTTCGGGCCCTTCGCAGGGTTAGCCTAAGTCTCTCACACAGCAGCTGTAGTCTGGCGTTGAGTGTGTCCGAGTGTCCATGTGAATAAGTGTCTAACTCATCCTTTAAATACTAAAGGACCCTGCACATCCGTCATTTGTACTACACTGTTATCAAAATAACTGTGTCACGATAGAAGTACTCCTCATCCGTGATTAAAGGGAGTTAAGTTAGTTTGATCCGAATTATTACAAGGTCATACCAAATGGACTGACAATTTCTCACAAGAAATTTTAATCGTAGAATACTTCGTAAAAAGGGCCATAGATTTTCAGTGTAATCGGTAGCACCCCATACAAGTGAGATTATATTGAGTGTTACTTTAAATAACTTTTCAAAATAAAAACAGCCTATGACGATAACTTAAAAAATTCTCGGAAAAACTTTTCCTAAAATTTGATGATTAACGCATTTGAGCAAAACTGAAAAATAGCGGACCATGACATAACTTCAGATTTGTTTTCAACTGAGCCACTTTGTTTTGGTGCTTAGAATAATATTAGGGGCCAAAGACACTTTGTATGGAGCTTTATCATCTCAAACATAAGACTATTATATGTAAATAGAACTTTTCTTTTGTATTGTGTAAATCGGATACTTTGAACACACATGATTTTAATTTCAAACAATTAAAATCACAGGTCGCGTGTTTTTTTTTCAGCATTGAATTTAGAAAATAAATTGCTTAAAGAATGGTTGGTTTTTTCATATGTTTAGGGTATTATATTAGTTAGAGTATCGGTTTTTTTTCAAAATATTGCATCAGTGGGACTGTTTTACCCCAGCGTGCACGCATATCTGCTGAACTCGTAAACCATAATGAAGAAATGTTTGGGTACAAAACCTATGTTATTTACTCGAACCATACGATCCTGACACTTTTTCTGTTGAGAACTACTTACGGCGACTTCATTCTATACCAACAATAATTGTCTCAGAATTTGTTCAACAACATCAATTAAGTTGAGAGATTTCTCTGGATTTGAGTAAAATCTTTTTCTTTTCTTTTTTGGAATAAAAATCGCCAAACGCTGTTGGCACCATGTCGTAATCAGCAAGTGGATTCCTTTAGAAGTTCTTCGCTTCTAGAACGTACTGGTGTCTTTTTATACCGAACCACTCCTTTCCACTAACAGCTTTATAAATATACAGCATTAACACAAAACATTTGGAGTATTCTCGTAATGCGGAGATCGGGAATCTTAAATTAGTTCAAAAATGGGGTTTTGAAATAAAATAGAAATACTTACGCCTTAAAAATTGTCGATATTTTTCATACATGCACTTATGTTGACATACAGCTTTTACACAGAAATGAGGTCGATATGATGATATATGAAGTGATAAAATCTATATCGACCAAGGTTGAAATGCCGATGCAGATATAGATTTTATCATTCCATAAATCACCATATGGCCGAAACATCTGCACAATAAATACGTTAAGCATCCCTGACTATGCAAAGGGAAATAATTGTTAATAGAGAACGGACTGGTAACTGACAAAGTCGTCGTTAGTGCCTACCTATGTTTCACAGAAGAGAGATACCTCAATGTCTCTTTACAACAAAATCGATTCAAAAGCAGATTATAGAAACAAAAAGTTTATCTAAAAAGACTTCTCAGTATAAGTGCAACAACTATATGAAATAAACATGGTATATATGTTACTGTTTTTATGTATAGTACTTTGCTTACTCACCGCATTTTACACGGGGTCGCCGTGGCCGATTGGTTAGCGCGTTCGATTTCTAATCGAAGGTCCGTGGTTCGAATCCGCCCAGCGCCAAGCTGCGGTTGGTCGTCACTGTCTTTCGGATGAGGCAGTTAAAAACCAAGGTCCCGTGTCACAGTAGATGTTGTCACGTTAAAGAACCCTCCCTGCTCTATGGCCATAAGTGCCGAGCATAGGCAAAATGTGTCGCCCTTCACCGGCACACGGGGACGTCTCTTATGAGTGGAAAATTCTTGAGTGGGACGTTAAACAACAATGCAACAACAACAACAACAACAAATTTTACACAATCCAATTGATTCAGTCACTCACATTTTTCAAACATTTTATTTAGATAAATCTGAAAACCTTGAATATTATTGCTTTATAGTTTTACTTCACAATCTGAGCTGCAATGCTGGCATGTAGATAAGAATATTCATTTATAGAATATTCATATTAGCGAACCATTGAATTAAAGAGAAACCTGTCTTATGCGTCCAAAAAGTATGAACTCATTTTTCCCCTTATAAATCATCCGAATAAAGAGACCTGCACACGGGCCCATTTTGCTTCTTCTCTTGATCTGTCACTTCAAATAGGTTCATCTGTAGTTCATTATCATTCAAAGGCAGTTTTACGGAAGCGTATAGTGACCCCCTGAAACCAATATATAACGTAGTTTCTTATTGACCTGACAAGTTCACAAAACATGAGTATTTTCATAAAGACTGACGAGTCAACAAGTAGTTAGTAGGTATGAATTGCTATTGAAAAGACAGAAATATTTGAAATGCAACTTGAAGGAAAGATAACTTGATGCATCCTTTCGGACACAAAAATATAAAATCTCTTGCTAGTCGTTTTATTATTCATAATCACAAATAATGGATTAGACCCAATTGTTTACATGTTTTATACAATCAACTGGTTAATAACTTTTTGCATTCGAGTTCACAGTTGTTTACATATCTGATTCCAAGTTTTCACTTGGGAAATTGGATATTAGGACAATTTGATAGGAGTCAAATAGTGTTTTTTTATATTGAATATGGCGCTTATCTGAAAAATTCAATATAATGAAGAATATTTAAATTCTGGAGGATATATATCTGGATTGTATTCAACTACACACCGGCACTGACGAACACATATACAAATTGATCAAATACACGTAATAGGACAAGCAAATAGAAGAAATGTGTTGAAAAAACACTCCGTTATTGTCCATGTTAGCTTATTATCTATTCCATTTCGATGCGTCACATAATTTTATGCAGATATGAGCACTCAAACGAACAAGTTGCGGACTTTTCTGACCTTTGATTTGTAAGCTTATTAGAGGGCGTCGTCCTATAGATGATGTATTTGGTTTCATTTAAACAAATTATTTTGTTTATACAGATACAATCGATCTGTAGGCAACGAATAGCTTTATTATTGTTCGGCGTACATATTTCTCAAGAGAAATCAGTGGATACTTTAATAACAATTGATCCCATTTACTTCACTTCAACCTCTAGTTTCGTCTCTTTGCTCAGTTTCATAAGCATTAGTTATGCATGGCGCTTATCATAGTCCGAAACTTAGACGTCATGTTATTTTGAATTTTTAAAGAGCATGGCTTCGGTAAACAGTTACAGTTCATTGTTTACCATGACATTTAGATTGGATCAGCATTCAATCTGAAGTGCAATTTGACGTCATTTTCTTGAAGTGGCTCAAAATGAGCGACACGAGAATTAAAACGATAATAGTCTTGTTATCCTTGTAAATATGATTCACTATCCTCTTAAACAGGAAACCAAAATTATAGCAAGCTGCTGCATCATTGTTCCTGATATTAAGCTGCTGAGTTGTGTATTCGATCATCGTGACAAAGATAGAACTTTCAGCGATGTTACGTTGAAACTTAAATGTATTTTAAGTGCCGGTGTAACATTAAAAAGTGACCCCCGTTGAAAATTGACCCCAG